>PVLD010001033.1:0-226754 GCA_004027595.1 Dinomys branickii | reverse complement strand
GTTCCATTCAAACCAGCTATTCCTCTTCTGGGTATTTTCCCAGAAGATCTGAAAACATCATATCACTCTGATATATGTGCACCCATGTTTATAGCAGCGCAATTTGTAATAGCTAAAATGTGGAAGCAACCCAAGTGCCCATCCACAGAAGACTGGATTAAAAAATTGTGGCATTTTTATATAATGGAATATTATTCAGGTATAAAGAAAGACAGTTTTGGGAACTTTGTAGGCAAGTGGTGAAAACTGGAGTCCATACTCATAAGTGAAATAAATCAGCGAAACATGTGCAGGCAACGCATTGTATCACTGGTGTAAGAACCCGAGCGTGGGAATATAAAGTAAGAGACATGAAGGAAATCTGTTCAAAAACAAAGAACAGTTGGGACGAGGGAAAGGAGAAAAGAAAGAGACAGAAATGTAAGCATGTATATATGAATATACATATATGCAGGAGGGCTAACATGGTTCTACTATTATGTTATATCACTTAATGCTAAGGAATAATTGATAACTGTTTATTTGATCAATATTGTATGTCTGTATGTGTTTTCCTGAACACACACTTCGAAGATGTCAATATGCAAAGCAGCAACTACTGGTGGTTCTTTTTTTGTTGTTGCTGTTGTTGTTGTTGTTTGCCTGTTTTGTTTTCTGTCTTTGGATGTTTGGTTTTTGTGTTTTTCTGTTGTTGAGAGGATTGATTGTCTGACCAATTTTGCATGTCTGTATATGGGTTCATATATTTACACTTCGAAGATATCAATGGATAAAGCAATAACCACTTTTGAGACCATGTCACCTTGTCTATAGATCAGTTGGGATTGTACTATTTTTTATGCTAATTGGTGTCTGTTTGTTAATATGTTTTTGTACTTTTATTTAAAAAAAAATAAAGAAAAAAAATAACTGCTGAATACAGAAGAAAACAAGATGACATCCAGTCAGACAGGAGAGGGATATCCAATAAAACAAGAGAGAATTAAAGTAGTAAAATACCTCTGGTGCTTACGGTTCTGTGATAGTGTCCATATTTAATCCCCCAAGTGTGTTGGGTGTGGAGCTGATCTTGGCCTCGGGATGGGGGCCTGGGACTGGACTTCTGGTGGAGTCCTCCAGAGTTCAACCACTGGCTCCTTGCTACTGCATCAAACATTTCCATGCTGCTGGGCTCGCCAGTTGCTCTGCCCTCCAAGGTTGTGTGTGTGCACGTGCACCTGGGACCTGGCTGTTGTCCTGGGTCTCAGGTGTTGAGCTTCCTGTCAGTCTTCTTGACAAAGTCATGTGTTCTTACACTCCTCTCAAAGACCCCACCATCCCCGAGACAGTGGAGGAAGCACAGAGTGTGGACTTGCACTCTGTTCGCAATTCCTGCATCCCACAGAGGGAAAAAAAAAAAAAAAGATAGCTGTGCTGGTAATTTCTTTTGCTTTATTAAAATAAAGGTTTGTGCTTTTATCATTTGAAGAAATTTTATGCCCATACCTTGTACTCTGAGTAACAACATTGAAGATAACAATATGCAGTGTATTACCTACTGTTATTCTCTTATTATTTGGTTATGAAACGTTATTGTTTTATTCATAAAATTCAAAATTGGAAAAAAGATATATCATGCATGATGCAAATTCCCTATCATGAATGTTATCATGATGTATATTTAAAACTTGCCAATCAAAAAGCTGAAAAAATCAATTCCTGTAGAGGAAATAACTATAAATGAAGAGTGGCAAAAACATAAGCATGGGATTTATTTTCGTAGGACTTATTGATGAAATAATTAAATATTAACTGTTCCATTCAATAGACCAAAATAATTTAGTAGCACAATTATATTAGCTATTTTGTATATATGTTTTTTTCTCATTGTTTCTTCCTTTCATTTCCCCCTTTGCACTCATTCTTTCCTTTTGAGCAGTTACTTTCCCTTTCACAATATCTACTGTAGCTTTTAGATTTTATTAACTGTTTCATATTCTTACACTAGTGAGACAATATGATGTTTATACATGCAGATCTGATTCATCTCACTTAGGAATATGGTCTCTAGTTGCATCCATTTACCTATAAAACCTCGAGATTATATTTCTTTATAGCTGAGTAATATGGATAAAATAGATGTGGTATTTTAATACAATGTTGTTTTACTTTGTTTATTGTATTTTTTTAAGAAAATGAAAATGTACTAGGAAAAGCAATGAGAACTAACAATAACTCCTGAGAGACAAGGGGGGGCCAAATGGGTTGTCCATCATATATTTTAGAATAAAACTATAAATGGAAACTGCTCCAATGAGCAAAGACAAAAGCATAATCATAGGTATATATTAACTGGAATAATATCTCACAATAGAAGTGAAATAATTTTACTTGCAAGAAAATAGATAAATCTACAGATAGTTATGTTACATGAAATAAGCCAGGCACAGAAATAAAAGTATGACATGACCTCACACACATGGGAAATCTAAAAAACACTGATCTCAAATTCATTAAGAGTAGAGTAGTGGGATTCAGAGGCTGGGGAATTGTTGACCAACGTTTCCTGTTACACTTGACAAGGTAAGAAGTTACGGTGTGACCCGACCCGCGGGTAGTCAACGGAGGCTCTGGAGGGGGAGCGGGGATGAGAAAGGGACAAGAGACACGAGAAATGGAGACGAGACAGGATTCTGATCAAGTCTCGTATATTAGGCGGAAACCACGGGTATTTATACAGTGCGGGAGTGGGGAGGTTGATGTCAGCGGGTAACTAAGCAACGGAGGGAGGTCCGGATAGCACGTGACTTACAGGAAACAGAAACCTAACTCAGAAAAACAGAAACGTAAGATAGAAACTGAAACTTCATTCAAGAAGACTTTTAAGATGGCTGATATATTACAGAATGGACGCCGACTGCAGGTCTCTCAGCAGTCTCCCACAACGGTGTACTATATAACAGTATACTGACTACAGTTGTTATTATATGTAACATTATTAATATATTAATATATCATATAATACATTGGTTATTACATTATAATGCATATTATATTTTAATATAATATATGATTATATTGTATTAATATATAATATCTAGTTATGTTATATTAATATATAATGTCTTTATATCATATCAATTATATTAATATAGTATATTAATTATGACAGATGTTAACATATTTTATATATTATGTTATTATATAATAGTCGAGTGATTACAGATATTATTTTTAAACTACAGATATTAGTTTTAAGATGACTATGGATATTATTCTTATTTGTGGTCACTCTACAGTGTCAAAAACTTGGAGAATATTTTGAATGTTTTCTCATAGAATAAATGACACATGTTTGAAAAAACAGATATGCTTAAATTTATCCCAACATTGGAAGATATATATCTTCATTGAAACATGTAGTACCATTATTAGTGCATACATTTCATTTTTATGTCAGTTAAAATAAATTTAGTCTTGAAAGTTATGCACAAATTATTAAAAATCTTTTATAACTGCCTTTGAAAATCAACTAAAACTCATATTGAAGTTTGGGGCTTTAATTATGATGAATGCTTTATTCCCCAATAGAAAATGACCCTGCAACTGAGGCCTTTACCATAACCTTCAGTGTACTGACTTCACTGTACGTTAGCTCAGAAGTTAAAAAAAAAATCAGAGATCGTGATCTTAAGATCATTTACTCCATTCAATTCTCTTCTAAACGTGACCAAAGATTCTTAGTATAATCCAAAGCTAAGTATAAAATTTGTAAATGAGGGCAGGTAAGTAGAAATCCAGGACTTAGCTGTCATCTCTGTTTAAATGTTTCAGGCACAATATTATCAACAATTAAGTAGACAGAGCTACTGTATTGGGGGAAAATTGGCTTGGATTGAGGAAACTAGTTGTTCCATATTGGATGTGAAAATATTCTTCTACTGCTAAATTGAAATACATATCAGTTGATTGAGTATCCTAATCAGTTAAAGTGAATAATAGCATCATTTTCATTTTTAAAAAGAATTAAATATCAGTATAAACAAAAATATAGTGAGGTACTGGTTAAATATTTCTTCCTTCAATACAGGTAATGCTGAAAGTCTCACTATAAAAAATGTGGCTTAGTTAACATGTTAAATAGTAGGTGATTGTGATTATCAAATGAAAACCAAATGCTAAAAGTATAGCCCTGAGTAATAGTTCCTGATAGGCGTAAGCAAGTTGTCCATGAAAATAGTTCAGAGTAGAGCTCTAGTTAGTAATTCTTATGGTTGAAAGTCTTGTGAAAAGTCTGACCCAATCATGACTTTGTAAAATAACACACATGTGCACATATTGAAAGTTTTACTTCTGTTTCTACAGAATTCAAGAAGACCTTCCCAATATCACTGACACATTTCTCAGTATATATTTCCCAATATCTATCATATATTTTGATCCATATTTATCTTTTTTCCTTGCTTTTCCCTTCCTTCCTTTCCCCTTCCCTAGTTCTGCTTTCCATTGAACAATTTCTTCTATTGCACAATACCTTTTATACACTTTGATCCTTATTTACACATTCAGTATCTTGCACCATAGAAATGATGCAATATTTACACATGTGTGTCCAGTTTATTTCACTTAAGAGGATGGTCTCAAGGTGCATCCATTTACCAAGAAGTGTCTCAAGTTTATCCTTCTCTATGGCTGAGCAGTGCTCTCTTATATTAAAAAAACAAAAAACAAAAAGAAAAAAACCTACATTTTATCCATTGGTTGTTGGGCATTTAGACTGTTTCCAAGATTTACCTGTTATAAACTATGCTGTTATAAAAATGGGTCCAGAATCACTATGTTATGATGGTTTTGGTTCTTCTAGGAGGACACCCAGAAGGGGAGAAACTAGGTCAAGCTGGACCTCTAATTCTAGTGTTCTGAGGAATCTCCACAGGATTTCTACAGTGGTTGCAGCAATCTACACTCCCACCAACAGTGAAGAAGGGTTCTTTTTCCCCACAACCCCTCGAGCACTTGTCATTGGCTGACATCTTTATAATAGCTATTCTGAAGGGGGACAAAAGATGAAGTAGGGGGACAGAAAGGAAGGGAAAATCCGAAAGAATGTAAGGAATAAAATGGAAACCAAGCTTTTGTAATAAGCAGGGGGAAAGGGGTTGAAGAGAAGAGAGGGTATTGGGCAAAAAAGAACCAAAGTGTGTCATGTACAGGTACAAACTCCCTCTGAGGAATGTGATCATCATGTCTACTTAAAGTGTACCAAAAATTAATCCAAATAAAAATAATAAAATGAAAAAGAAGACTTTCTTATGGGTCCCAGCTTAACCTCCTACTCCAGGTAAAGCTAGGCAGGACATCATCTTAACTAGCGCAGTTTTTCATCCAATTTTCACCATCTTTTGATCCTCACATATGTTCTTTAAGGTTCACTAATAAAACACAAGCAGAGCCACTGAATCTTTGACGCAGTGCTTTCATATGGTTTTGGCTTTTTCCTCCCTGTTCAAATGACTAAGAGAAATTTTACTCTGTCATGCAGTTCTATTTCTTTGCATTCTTATAGATACAGTAGTTTGTGTATCTTAGTGTTAAATCACAATGAAGATCAAACAAATAAATGCATCATGGTTTAGGATGAGAATTTGTTTCTGCTTCAGAGATCATAGAAGCAGTAATTTTTGAAGGTGTCTCAAGTAACTGTCAGCCTCAAGCCACACAGCATTCTCAACACTAACTATGCAAGTAAAGTTATACAAAACTTGCACATTTTTAGTCAATGACAACAATATTGTGACTGTTGCCTCATGAAAAATAAATCTAAGGTACCACTGATAACAAAATACAGCACAAATTCACAGGTAGAAATATATAGGGAAATTCTGCCTTAAAATTAATGAAGTGTAATATGTACAAATATATGTGGAAGATGAATGTGAGCCAAGGGGATATGAAGCACAATCAGGATAAAAGAGAACCTAACATCAATTACTTTGGTCTTATTGTCAAGATTATCTCAATAGTTCTATTTTAACTAGGACTTTATTATATATCAGCAAAAAAAATTGTTCTTTCATTCTATTATTTCAAGAGTGCTTTTTGAAGTGGTGATTTCCTCTAATATACCCAGGGAATCTATTTATCTGGAATGTTTCATGTATTCAGATTTTTAAAAATTAATTATAACTGCAAATTAATTAATTAGCATTCTGGAGTGTTCTATATCCATGATAGATGTCCTGATCAGTCTCTCAAGGCTTGTCACCTTTTAGTCCTAATAAGTAGAGGTCTTTGGGTCTGCAGAAAGGAAAATCTAATTCTAGAACTCAACATACACTTGATCTGTCTAACTGCAGCATAGCTTGACAGATTTTCACTTCCATGGGGACAAAGGACTATGCCTTTTTCTAGCCATACTGAACACTACATCTTTTAGAAGAGTGGCATACTTACTAAGGTTTAGTTGAATAAAAGACCACTGTCACTGCTATTCGATGTGTAATTTCCTGCAAAATTATAGTTATTTTAATATAAAACCTCAGACAGATTCATCCAACTTATTTTTTTGCATTTCTAAAAATCTCATTTAAGAAAAATGCTGTTAGCATATCTTTCAGCACCTCCAAGAAAACTATTATTCACTAATTTGAATCTTTAAAAATTATCTCAGACTTATATTCAAAATGTATTTGATGCAAAAAGAAAATTACTGACTTCAGAAAAGTCACCTTTCAAGAGTCCCTCACTGCTCACATTAACTCAAATCAGGCCAAGAGGATAAGACAGCAGAGTCTCACCATGCTTTGGAATGTATATTCCTCATCTTGACTTAAAAACAAAATTAAAAGAAAAACTTGCTACTGCCCAAGTAAAACTAATGTCCACAGATAATTTTATAAAAGGTTTGTTATTTGGTTCACGTTCTAAAATAAAATAGTGACAAGTAGCTGGACATATATTTTATAGTGGTAGTGAAGATACTAATGATATTTAGCCATCAGTGTATGTGTATCACTGCTTACAAAGATTCTATATAGCAAAAACTTGGAAACATAAAGAATATCTTAAAAGAATGTACCATTTATTACATTACCAACTATTATATTTATTTACAATTGTTTTATTTATATATTATATTATATTTGGATTATATTATATTTACACCATATCTGCAACACAGTAGGACAAATATGTATAATACAGTAGGGCACGTAAATATCTCTAGCACTATTTTAAAGACTTTGTCTGAGGTGTCCAAAAGTAGCATGTAAAGTGCTACTTAAACATTTTTCAGGGGAACACAGAGTACAATGCCGAGAAAGTAACCTCACCAAGAAATTAAATCCAGTCATACTTTGGTACTGGACTGCTTAGAAACTTGTCCGAATTGATCCTTGTTGAATTCTGATGCAAAAACTCTGACCCAGTGTTCTTCCATGGTTTGTTATTTGATCTACAGATAGAACTTCTCTGTGTCAATTGTCGAGATTTGCTGACCTTTCCAGAGAGGATAAGTCGCTTGATCGTTGTGCTTGCGGCACTTATTGCACTTACCTGAATCAGTAAAGGACAAGCATCAAGATACTACCGTAAATGAAATGTTCTGTATCATTGAATGGCACCTGATGTGGAAATTAGATTTAATAATCTTAATTTATCTATAGCTACCAGAGTGAATATCTTGATTCGTTAAAAGAGAAAAGTAAAAATAAAAACCAGTATGAAACCTGTGAATTAAATATTGACACTTCTTTTCTGTAGTGGTCAGTACAGACAAGAAAGATACAGTCCCCATGGAAAATCAAACTTGTATTCTTTTTCTTTTGGTACTGGGAATAAAACTCAGGACCTTGCACTTGTGCCACTGAGCTATATTCCTGGCCCTTGTGTAGTTTTCAAAGGTTCGGCATGAGTAAATCTAAAGGCACAACTTAAATCCATTGGCATATTAAACTACAGAGATGATGAGACTGGGAAGCTGGAGAAACAATAATAAGCTACAGTGAAACAAGACAAAGGCTCTGCCAAATCAACACAAAGAAAACATCTAGTAAACTAAAGAGCATGAATAACCAAGACTAAAAATTAAAATAAAAATTAAACGATTTCAATTTTCTTATGCTAATACCATAGGAGAGGAATTTTATAACACATTAGCTATTTTAATTCTCTGACAGCTTAGTGAAAATTCATAGTGGTCTTTTGGAAACAGTCAGTTTGTACACTGCTGGTTTAGTTGCTTTTCTTTAGGTCATTGAACATTGCATTTTCCTGAAAGCTTAATGCTTTCGTTGTCTGAGTTGACTTTGTATCGCATTTGTAAAAGTGAATCAGATGTTTAATATTCCTTTAATCTAAAACCTCTCTAAACTGTGTGATTTAATTAACAGATAATTAAATACCAAATATGAGAGCTTAAGGGACTAACACATTGAAGTTGTATCAGGATAAACGATGTTTACATGTGACACAGAGATTCTCCCCTGGCTCTGTGAGGCTGGGAATCGCAAGCAAGGCCGACAGAGAACCGGCTGATAACAAACTGTGCGTTAAAGCATTAGCTTCCCTGAGCTTAACAATGACAAAGCACTTCTTCTCACACATCCAGAGAAAAATAATTTCAGAAAATAGAGAATGTTTTGAGTCTACAAGAAGAGGCAAAATGTTACATGTTAGCAGATTCCAAATTTTTTCTAGAAATATTAATTTCTGACAGCTTTTTAAAGATGATCTTTTATTTCCAAGAGTCATCATTATGAGCTTTTCTTTCTTCAATTTCTGTTTTACTCTTCTGTCTTTTCTCATTCATACTGTGAATTTTGCCTTTTGGATTGTCCTTTAATCCTACTTCATCTTGCATACTACATTTTTGTCATAACACCAATATGGGTAACTCTGGTCACATGAATGCCAAAAGAGGACATATCTCGGGTGACAGTTTTAAACTCCAGAATTTAAAGAACAAGACAAGTCTCCCAAAGTGGTGATAATACAAGATAATTTGGAAATTTAATGTCATAAAGTAAAAAAATATATAGATATTTGCTAGAAATGTGTTTTTGGCAATGTTACAATAAAGATGGAGAAATTAAGACTCAGAGGATTTGGAAGACTTTCTAGTGTTCAAACAAAACATAGAGGTGGACCATCCGCTACAAGAATGAAATGTGTTGCTACTTAATTCTTAGCACCTAATAACCTTAGTAAAACTTGTTCAAATATCAAATTATTAATGAAGACCCTAAGAGCACAACATATTTCTTAACATACTGATCCCTTTAACAAATCTTAGCAAACTGAAATACATATTTTTCTGGTTTAAAATTTCTTAGTGTAACATCAACTTAACGTTTCGAATTTAACTAGCATTATGGTATATGAAATACCAGTGGATAATGAAAACATTGGAGCTATAAATTTTGCTCAAGCTTACTTCATTGCATCTGTTAAGTAAAGAATAATATTCTAATAATATTCTAATCTAGTAAAGATTAGAATTGCATAAATTTAACATTGGACAAAATATTTTCCCAGAAAAGTTATTAATTCCTGAGCTAAATTATTATTTCCAAGTGGCATAGTTTTCATGCAACTTGTATGTGTACATAAACATATGTATAGGTACATAGTTATATATAGCCATATATATGTGTGTGTGTATATATATATATATATATATACACACACACATAAGATTGTTTATTATATGATATACTGTATTCTAGTCTCTGCCAGATAAACCAAGCTTCAGAAATCATCTGCTCTAGATCAACAGGCATTACTCACAAACATTAAACCAAAAGGAACGTACTGGGTCCTACACACAGGTGATCCTGTACTTGAGGAAAATGAGAGTTAGGAAAGATTGACTCACAGCTCTAGAAATGGGAGTCCTGTGATGGACATAAACATATGTACCCTTACCCATTAGAAGACAGAAGAGTAATAAGGACAGATCCACCATCGGGCCAATCCCAAAAGCCTTGAACAGTGAATTTTCAACACAGACAGCACCTGAGTGTATTAGAAGTGAAATGAAATGGAATCACAAAGCATGATCCAACATTAGGAAACTGAATAGCAAAAGATGCTGTGAGAATCACCTAAAGCCTTTGAGCGTTAATTTATGCAAATCTAAGTAGAGGAGACACACCTCCAATTTTGAACCAAGTAACACTAAAATAATATCAAGTTATGCCTATATATGTGTGTGTGTGTATGTGTGTGTGTGTGTGTGTGTATATATATAAAATTTGCATTATTTTATTTTGGTCAAAGAAATATATTTGAATGTTTATAAATTTGTCAGCTATGGCTAACAATTTCTTGTGCTACATATAAATCTAATGTTCATATTCTTGTGTTATCATCTGTCACAGAACACTGTCAGAAACCACACATACAATAATAGTTTATAATCTGGGCCTTGTAGTACACTTTTAGGCTGTCCCTGAGCCTGTCATTGGGTTTCCCCTAGCCTAAGTTTCTTCATCTGCAAATAGGAGAAGATGGAAAATTTTTTAAATAATTACTGAGCCAATGGAATGGAGGAGTGAAACGGAAGTGAAAGGAAAGATGTATAAAGTCTCACACAAACATGAATCTAGTTGCTTTATTTTAAATCTTTTTATTTAATTGGGCAATATTTTAATGAGAGAACATGGGGTCAGAAATATGCTGGAAGAACTCCATAGAAGCCTAAGTTCTTTGTGACAAGTATAGATTTTGTGACAAGAGAAAAGAACACAAAAAACTGAATCTACATTAAATGTCATAACAATATATATTGGCAAGGTAATTGCATGGTGGGATCATTCATATGTTGAAATTTTAGTAATAACTCAACTCTTTTTTCTACCATTGCAAACTATTTGGGAAGAAATTACACAAAATTATAAACATGAACAATATTTTATTGACAAAGTAGTGGAAAATGTGGCTATTAAAACCCATGAATTTCCTTCAACAATGCCTTAAAATTATGGTGTACCTATCTATAGGAAAGCCTTAGGTCTGCTTCAGTGAATTCTCTTACCCATAGCTCCTACTCCTAAGTTGATGAGCATGGGGAGAGGGAACAGCACTGAGGTTGTTTGCTTTGCTCAGTTTTCAGTACCACAAATTCTACAAACCCTGGCAATACTACTGCAGGAACAATGCCTTTGTCAGTGAGTTCTGCACTTCAGAACAACTAATCCATATATTCTCTTTGCTTCTCCAACCTCCTCTTCCTTATTTATATTCTGTTAATCATCGTGTTTCTTATCCCACTGAAAAGCAAAAAGAAGCACAAGTGTCAGTAGATCCTTTGTCTTCCCTGGCATACTGGCCTTAGTGGTTGTTCACAGTACTTGGAACTCTGCTTCCTTCACTAGTCACAACTTAGGCTACTGCCCTACCACAGATGAGCTCCTCAGTAGTGCCCTGGACCCCACACCTTCCCACTGCTCCTTGGCTTGGCTCCTCAGTGAAACCTACCTCTCTTTCTTTGCCAGGTTCTTTAGTGCTGCATTGTCTGTTTCTTTGGTGCTACCAGTTTCTACGAGTGCTGCCTTGTGCTTACATACCGTATTTTCTTTATTCACTCAATGACAGACACTTATGTGGCTTTAGCATCCCAGCTACTGTTAAAAGTGCTGCAGCAAACAGCACTGGAGTGTGGCTGTCTCACAACACACTGGCTTTCCTTCTTCCACCGCATCTACAGCAATAGGGTCACTAGGTCACGTGGTAGTTTTTAAATATTTGAGGAACTTTTATATTGTTTTCCATGCATTTCCTTCTTTGTGACTCTTCTACTGAAGTCCTTTCTTAGCCTCTTTCTCACATTTAATTCTAGAATTGTCAAGGTCGCAGCTTTCTGTGCACCCCTGCTTCTTAGGTAAGCGAGTACATGTAGCCTTCTAAGTATTCTCTGTAATGCAGTGTTTATAGACACTGCCGACTGTGAAATACTGCACATCCTTCCAATCCCAGTCCCAGCACCACCGTTGATCTCCACACTGATGTGCCCAGATGCTTCCATGACATTTCTACATGAATAACAGGAGACAAGTCAAACTTAGTTCCTCGCTTTGCATCAGTCCTCAAATGCCAAACTGTTTTGGTGCTCTGTGTCCCTCGTAAGAACATCACTGTTTGCCCAGTTGCTCAGACCAAACACCACGAAGTCCTGGTGACACTATCTCAAATACCATGCCATAAATATTCCATATATATTTTTGGACATGCGTATATATTCAACAATTCTCACATCCTCCATTGCCACAGGACAGGAGCAAGCGTGTATCATTTTTCCCCCAGACTGATGTAACAGCCCTATAACATGTCTCCAGTAGTGTATTTTATGAGCAATGTTTTGATTTAGAGAAATAAGGTTATTATAATCAAACACTCTAATAAGAAGATTGTTCCCATTCCATGTTCCCCATCAAAATTAAATTCAACAGTCACTTGGAGCTATGACTCTCTCTGTATCATGTGGCTCAGACCACCTTTTGGACTAATGATTCATCCCTTTCATATGCTATCTCAAATTTGGCTTCCATTTTCCTTGCAGATCTTAAGACCTCAAAGCCCATTACTGCCATAGGATGTTGTGTTTCCTCCTATTTTGGGCCTGAGTTGTGTTATCATAGACACTTGTGTGACTTAGTCTTCTTTTAGAGTCTCTGGTCAAGTACATTGACAATAAGTGATATCTCTTCTATGTAATTCAAAGAATCACCTTCAACAATCTACCTGCCAAGATAGCTTACTATTGTTTCCTAACACACAATGCTACTCTCTATATTTCATGGAAGCTCCCTAAGGGCCAAAATCTTTTCTAGCCTCATGAATGGGAAATAATGTATATTATAGGAGTAAATAATTTTATGGTGCTCCTTGCAGCTATAAATTCACAGATATTTCTGAAAGCTTTGTGGACAGCAGCTGGGAAACAATATTCTCTGGAATATTACTCTTCACTTATTTATACAAAATGGCTTTAGTGGCTGCGGCTTCTTAGTAACACTAGCTTTGACTGAAGAGCCACATCAAGCAATGGGAGTTTTTAGTTATTAATCTGGAATCTCGAAATGAAAGAGAAGTTGATGAATCATACTAGTTACAGAAAATTGCTAATTTTTAATAAGTAACTCATTAGAATTTGCTATGCTTAGAAGTTTAGTGAGCAGAAATCTTCTGTCTAACTTTTCTGAAGTGATGAGATCTCAGAAAACTAAATGGCTACTTTGCTTTCTGGCTACATTAGTGAGGCAGTGTCCTCTCAATTCATGCTCCCATCATGACACATAGCTTCAATGCCAGCCTGAAACTGGGAGCAGATCACTATGGAGTGAAGCCTCAAACCAAGGGTCAAAAGAAACCTTTCTTCCTTTAAGCTGATTATCTCAGGTATTTTGTCACAGTGATGGAAAGCTGACTGGTGCAACTAGCCTCATTTAGATTTTGCATCCTCCTCAGGAAAAGGAACTGCTGTGGGCCACATGTCAGATGAAGAGGCGTTCTTTGGGAACCTGGAGCTTCAGTATCTGTGAGTTGGGGATGTCTGCAGGGCAGGGAATCTGTAGCATTTGTGCACCCAAGTGGACTGGCAGACCCTATCAAATCATGAGGGCATCTAGACTGCCATCTCCTGCTGTCCATTCTCCTGTGGAACCACAGGACATCTGGTTCACTGCTCAGCATCCTTTAAAGCCAGATCCACTAAAGGGTTCAGACCTGTGCCAGGCCTCTTGGAGCACTGTCCCTCGGTTCTGTTCTAAAAGAGAAAATGTCATTGTGCAAAGAGCATATGCCATGCATGATACACTCAGGGACCTCAGCAACACAGTCAAGTGACTCCTAAGCCCCTTTAGACCATACCCACACCACTGTCTGCCTGCAAGCACATCTAGACAGCTCCCTTATTGCTGTTGGGGACTCCTGGGCAGAACAAAGGGAGGCTTGCAGCACCTAAGGGACCAGTGGCAGTGGAAAACAAGCAATGTTGGTGACACCCAGGGGTCTGCATTTGTGCTCTGCAGGCAGCTCAGAGCCTTGTTTCTTTTAAAAGCACCTTCAGTGTTTTGTTGCTGGGTGACCTTGCTAGGACTATGAGAGAAGTCGCTTTCCTCCCACTGCTCAGACAAGTGCAGGGAAGATGAGGAACCGTGAACCAGTGTTCATCGGATAGTGATCTCCACTATCCCAGAAATATTGGATGAATGACAGAGAACAGGGCAGGGGCATTTCCAAGGCTTTCTACACCCAGATGGCTCCAGGTAAGTTTCTGACTGCAATTCCATGTGGAGAGGCCTGTGGTACTTTTGTGCTGGACAGAGGCCTCTGGGCTTGGCAGGCTGGACACTCTGAGGCCTCTATATCCTGCCCAGCTTCTGCCTAGAGTCATTTAAGCCCATGCCACTGGTCCCCTACTGCCAAGAAGTCGGTGTCCATGCAGATCTGGATGGATCCTCATTTATCTCTTAAAATGTAAGAGACATGTGAAGTGCATGCTTATTGTGAAACACCAGACATTATTCTTGGCTGTGGTGAACATTGCTCCCCTGCAATAGAACCCTCAGTAATTCCTGTCTGTCTGAAACTGCTTCATTTTACTTACAGTGGCCCCTCTACTTCCTCTTCCCTCTCCCATCCCTACAATTATAACAAGTGAGAAGAGCATCATCAAGACTTTGGTGACTTACAGGATACCTCTCTGGGCTGCTTGTCTCCTTGAGTTTTGTGTACATCTGTGCTGTTCTGTACTTACATTGGAGCCACTTAGGTTCTGTGTCCCTGTGCTTCTTCTTAGCCTGTAGGCAGTGGAAGCACAGGACCTGAAGGCAGGTGGTAAACCTCTTCTTTACCCACTGCCTGCCCTGCCTGCCAGCACTGGCAGAAGCCGAAGTGGTGCAGGCTTCCAGGGCTACACGGGAAAGCTTTGCTGGGAGCAGGGGTACTGCAGAGGTGAATGGGAGGCAGGGAGCTTCTGCCACCCTAATGCTGGGGCTTCATTCTGGGGAGAACGGGGTCTGTGCAGGAGGGAGAGGAGCTGAGGGGGCAGGATCTGTGTAGGTGAGAGTGGTACCAGACCCTGGTTGGTGAGGCTAGCCCTGTGCTGTGTGGTGCTCCAACATCAATAATACGGCCATTCAATTGTCCACTTTCCTCAGGTTCAGAGGTACATTTGTCTGTAAGGGGTCAGACCCCATCAGGGCCAAGATCTTCAGGATTATGGCCTTCGTTCAGTTGGGGAGGGGTTCAGGAGGAGCAGTAGGAGAAAGGTCACCCTGGCACAGTCACGGGTGCCAGGATACCCGCTGTGGAGTCGGCTGTACTCTGCAGTTTAAAACCACTGTAACAAGAGGTAGGTGATATCTCATTGTAGCTGTTTAACGATAAATATCTAGACTCTTCCCCCCTCCCACTGTATTAAACAAGGGAAGTAGCCTCGTGTGCTTGTGACAGTTTATTGATTTAGTAAGTGAAGTCGATATGGCAAAGGCATGTGAATGTTCTTGCTGCACAGTAGTTATTACTTATTATTCATATTTGCATTCCTTGCAACTACTATTATTTCCATGGGACAATTGACAACGCACAGTATAATTAACTCTGAGTATGCCTTGAGTTTATGGCTGTAGGCATGTTTAATAATTAATTATGGGCTTAGTGAATGAACATGAGCTTTTCCATCTGAATTAACCATCTATTGTCATAAAAAGTTTTCATTTCAAATTCTGTAGAAATAGTGCTTATAAAGATATAGTCCCTTCTATATTAAAGGTTTTTTTTAAATTGCTGTGGTTATAGCTTAGTTTCTTAACCTATTTGAAGGTATATTTGGCCCTCATTTTCAGTGTGATTTCATGATCATGTGTGGAAAAATGATTTCTTAAAAATCAGTTCAAGATTCGTAAAATTTCAGAGAAATTTATTATCTTAAAAACTGATATAGAAGGTTATTGTTTAAGCAATTAGGCTCACAAATAGGAAGAATTTGAGAATCTTACATGTGAAAATATATGAAGTATTATAAAGGTCATATATCATTATATACATTTATTCTTATGTACACTAACCTCTTGCTCCATTAATGAAAACAACATCATCCCTTCAATTACGTTAAAGAAAACTAATATCTTGTTTTAAAAGTGAAATGTTTATGAATGCTTGGACTTGAAATCTTGTGTAATTCATTGATAAAATGTCACATGTTCTGTTCAGTTATAAAGTGCCCTTTCCAAGTTTTTCAGACATAGGCTTCATGATCATGGTATCTCCCCTGCCAAGTAAGTATATCAGAAATAGACCTTAATAGTGCCAAGAATCTCACAAACTCTACACACAGAATAATCAATTTAAATAATAATAGCTGTTATTTAAATGCTTTCTGCCATAGGTTAACTCCCAGGACACAACTATCCAAATGAAAGAAAATTTTTAAAAAATGTGTAGGAGCAATTTCTTAAAAAGCAAAACAAACAAACAAAAACAAGCAAACAGAAACAAAATAAAATAAAACCCTCACATTGGATTAATTTAAATGGCTTAACTACTTTATATATATATAGATAAAATGCCTATATTTATAAAATCATTGGTTTTTAGAGCTTCAGAAAATTTCTGTTCCATAAATATTCTGTGCAAAAGTTATAATTGCTTAACTATTTTCAAAACAATATGTACTGATATTTTCTTAAAACGGTCTACTTTGTGGTTTATAGTATAACTGTCTTGTAATTTTAAAATATTGTGGACATAATTAATTTAAAATGTAAAAGTTAGTTAAAATTTAATTGAATTTAATGTCATTTAAAATTATTACAGAAAGTGAAATTTGAATCATTGAAAAGATCTTTGTAGAAATTTATACTCTAGGTTTTGATAACTATTACAGTTTTCTACTTTCTTCTAATTGTTTCCTAAGCTTTCCAATTCTGTTGGTAATTATAGCAAATATATTTGTGTTTGAGCCACTTAGTACTAGGGCAAACTATATAAATATTTTCCATTCACATAATTTTAAGGACTTCATAATGTTTTAATTTGCTTTACATCAGAGATAAAACTGAAGTTAAATCTTGTAACAACGAAGATTAGTTGTGATTTATTTTGTCTCAGCTGGCTGGGCGGTAAGAAAAGAGACACTGTGCTGTGGCCCAAGGCTCCTGGGAGAGACCCGCTGGGTTCCTTCGGCATCCCTCCCCACAAGAGTTTATTTACCTTGGGCCCAACTGAGTGTTTCACTAATGGTGAAAGTTTTAGAAATATTACTATGATCTGAAATAAGAAGACTACAACCTAAAATAAGAAGCAACTATTCTTTGCATTTATTTGTAAAATAAATAATCAAAGAAAGATCCTTGGGAATTTCCTCACCTTTTGGACTTCAACAGGAACCAGCCTGAGCCTCTCTTCTCTGTAATGCTGATACACTGCTAAGCAGCAATTGGGGCTCAGACTGAAAATGTAAAGCTAGGTTGCCTTACTCTTTCTCCTTGTTCTGAGAAGTTTTAACTTTATTTACAAATTGTAAAACTTTTTCTAAAAAATTTGCAAGATTGCTTACCAATTCTTCTAACCGTTGAATACACGCAGTCTGCCAAAAACTACAGACACACTTCAGCAGCTCGCCACACTAATAAATGTCTGGAAGCTAATGGGCACCACTGAGCGCTTCTTTTCATGGTAGAGGCCAAAGGTAACTTGCGTTAAGCTCATGATGTGTCAATAAATTTAGTATTAAAATATACTAATTTTTCTTTTCCTGATCTATACTTTTCTTAGGTGGACTCTGTGTAGACAAATCATCAGTTAATTCGTAAAAGATAACAATTGACCCGATGACAAAATTAGCTTTTATGATTAATCTCATAAACCTTTTCTTTATGATAATTTTGCATATCATTTGCAGTTACAAGGAGATCATTCACATGTAACACTTGGAAAGACAAATCAAAGCAGTCATCACTAGTTTGAAAATAAGCATATTAAATGTTATGTGCTTAAAAATGTGTACCTCTCTTATATTAGCAATGGTGATTTAAAGTAGCTCAAATGACTTCATAATTCTCAGTATAGAGGATGAGTATTACAAAAAGAAGTCATTTTAAAAATCAGTAGGTTTATAATGAAAGTGCTACAAATATGTTTCAGGTTTCAAGTTTCAAAGTAGAGTAATTTGTTCTGATAAACTCTTAGAACTTTTTCAATTAAATTATTACGAACAATGAAGGGAAGTGCTGGAATATTTAGTTGAAGATTTATAGGTATCTCAACAATTGTGAAAGAAAAACACTGGAGTTTCTAAATACAATTTAATGCCTGCACCATTCAAGAATATTCCTGGTCTTTTTTAAAGAGCAAAGAAGAAAAACAAAATAAGAAGAACAAAGACAACACAACATAAAAATAAAAATGATACAGAATTTCAAAACAAGATGATAGGAAATTAACACTGGTTGCTGTATTACATATGGTTATCTTCAAAGCAGTTGCTCAGATTATCACATATAGGATGCAAGATGGATCAAGCGACTAAACTTTAACTGTTACTTTCAATAAACCAATAGAAACTAGTAGAATATTCTTAAATGAAATGGAATACCATATTTGCAAAAATGTTGACTTTTACACATATTTTGGAGACTTCAAATAAAATACGATTGTTAAAATATCCTAACAGTAAGCTAAGGGTCAGTTACTCTAAAGAGATGGAACTAAAGTTTATGTTTGTTTCTAAAAAGACATTGAAGTATGCATTTATAATATTTTTAATTCAAAATCTCATTTAGGAAAAATTATATTTTTCACTTATTGGTAACATTACTATGAAGGTAAGACATACTATGAAAAGTACAGATTCTGGAAGAAATACTTTCTTTTAAGGGAGTTATAATGTTAGCTAAAAGATAAATGACTATTGTCATATTCTTACACAATGTTTTATTTCTCTTACGGTTGTAGGCTACTCATTCAACAAATAATTATGGGATGCTTACAGTTCAAATGACTGTCCTTAAAGAACTCGTATTCTTTGTTCAAAAGAGACTTAATCACACAAAAAGTAGTAATTCGATCTTCAGAAATCCATAATGGAATGCGACTGATTCAAAATTCTATGGAATGGAGAAGTAAAAGATTTGTCTGATACCAAGGTTTAGAATTTTGTGTTCTAAAGCTGTTGTTGCTACATTCTTATAGAATCTCTGCCTCTGAGAATACCATGTAATCAGTGCAAGTAGTCTGATGATACCAACGGCTCTTGGATACAACAATTATGCTCTAAAACTGCATTCTCTTGGGAAAAATTCACAATAATTCTCTAGAAAAATAGAAATATTTTCGTATGTTAAATATCTTGGAACTAGAATAAAATTAACTGGAACAGTATTTTCAGACAAAACTTGAGAACCGTTGGTGCGCCTATTAAATTTTTGACAGGGATTTCCTTTTTAACACATAATCAAGGCATCTGTGTAGACGAGGCAACCGGAGCTTAGAGAGATTAAGTGATTTCACTCTTGTCACACAGGCGACGCGCATGTTACGGGCTGACTGCATGAGTGCTCTCTAGTGTTGGATGACTGTCACCCTTCAAACTGCATGCTTTTGGGGACTCTATTGCCAAATACACCAAAAAATAAAAACCTTATTTCTATCATAATAAACCTTTGAAAGACCCCATCCTTAGTTCTCATTAAAGTTGTATATCAAGTGCCATTAATTTTCAATCTAATCATTAGAATTTTCTTATGTTCTTGCTATGAAGAGCATAAGACCTGAAAATGTTTCTGAATGAAGGAATGTCCACTTTATCCCTTCAGGGAAGTAGTGTTCTTCTCCATTTGTGCAGTTTTAAACAGTAGACCTTGAGGAAAGACCACTCATTTACGTTAAATGTACAGATACTTCTCAGCCTGTGATAAGGTTGGATCTGATTAACCCAGTGTGAGTTGAAAATGTTCACTGTAAATAAGGTGCATCCAGTACACCTAATCTACATCATGGTTCTGCCTAGCCTACCTTAAATACATTTGGAATATTTGCATTAACATGGAGTTAGGAAAAATCTTCTAACACAGAGTTTCTATAAGAAACTGTTGGATAGCATGTAAATAAATAGGTGCTTTTTTAGACATAAGGGAATGAAGAGAAACACAAAATCAAAAAGCTATAGAAAGGACAGGGCATTGTAGCATTTTGCTTCCCCCCATGCTCTCATAACAGGATGGGAGTTCTGGCTCATGGCTGCTGCTAAGCAGAGCAAGAGAGTATTATATTGCATACTGCTAGGTCATAAAAATGTCAAAATTAAAAATTTAACATGTGATTTCTACTGAATTTGTATCACTTTTGCACCACTGTAAATTTAAACAATTACTAAATTGAAGCATCACAAGTCTGGCCTGCCTGTAAGGATAAAATCTGGTTGGTACCTCTTAAGACCAACCACACCTCTGTGAAGTATGAATTTCAGGCAGGTTAAGTGATACAGTTTGGACATAGAAAGCCTTCAGAATACCCATGGGTTAAAGGCCCAGCCTCTAGCTTGACACTGCAGAGGTGTTGGAAACTACCACAGCTGCAGTCCACTGAGAAGTGATTAGCTCACCGGGACTAGAACCCACAAGGCACTGGGACTCCGCTCCTGTCCCTCTCTCGCTTTTATGCTGATCACGAGGTCAGTGTCACTTTTTCTATCTGCCACACAATCCCACCATGGTGTCCTGTCCCACCAGACTAAACGAATTGAAATCAACCTATCATCGACAAGAAGCTCTGAAATTATGAGCCAAACTAAGCCTGTCTTATTCATTAGTTAATTACCTCAAGTGTTTGTGATAGTGATGGACAGCAGACCACTAAGATTCCTGTGTCTAGATGCCCCCCAAGGCCTCATGAGCTTAGAAGTCTTTTGAAGGTGACTGAAACTGGAGTGTGATTGATTCATAGTACTGGGGTTAAGGGTGCAGGGATTAAGGGGGGATGATTTCTGGATCAGTTCCCTAACTGAATTAGCACTGTCCTAATCCTTGTAGACTGGACACAATATAAGATATAGAAAAATGTTTCTCTCTCTTTCTTCCTCCCTCCCTCCCTGTTGTTGCTATTGCTGTCTTATGCCGCCTTGAACTATTGCCCCTCTACCATGTGCTCATCTGCCTTGGAGCCAGCTGATTAAGGAGTGAAACCTCCACAGTCTGTGAGCTAAATAAACCTTTCTTCCTCACATGTGGAGTGCTGGGTATTTTGTCTCAGCAATGAGATAAAAATAATTAAGACAAGGATATACAAAGAGTTAAAATGTGTTATGTACATGTATACGAGTACCAGCTCCTGCGATGAATGCAATCATTATGTACTGCAAACATTTACTAATAAAAGGGACATTTTTGCTATGTATCTTTGTTTTTGCTAGTGGTGATGCTATGGGAGTTGCCTTGAATCTTACAGAGGTTGAGAATAAAGACATTTGGGCTTGCTAATCATTATTTTTGAAGTGGAATTTAATTTACACATAACAAAAATATTTTTTAAAGAATGATAGAAAGAATTAGTACTTCAAAAGGGTGATGTAGGAAAAAACACTTATGATGAAGCATACCATTTATACAAATGTATAGTTAATCTATGTATCAATTATCTATAACAGACCTACCTCCTTGAAAAGACTGAGAAATGGTGCTGTTGAAAGGCTGCAGTAACTGACCTATGTTAGCAGCTCAGAAGGACTGATCTGTTATTAAATTAAGTTCTATCTACTTCAAAGTACACTATTTTGAGGACAAGTTTTCTCAGCCATCATCATCCGTAAGGAGATTCCCTACACTTCCTTGAAATTCAACCAGATGTGAAAGAAAAATGATTTTTGCCTTGCAAAAGCCCATCAATATTTAATTTGGGTGTGAATGAAGTATGATTTTACAGAGCATTATTAGAAGACCGTACATATGTAAATGAGTTAGAGTTTCAAGAGATAGCTAAATTTATTTGGCCTTCCCCTCTAGATGATAATAAAGCAGAGCTGTGGGAAAGAAAGAGAATACTTAGAATGTTCTGTAGAGGTCTTCGCAACAGTCACCGTTATTATTATTAGCTTACCGTCTTAGACAAACACATTATAAAAACCTATGGATACACATAACTGTGTAACAGTGAGCTAGTTACCAGCGAGCATAAACCAGGGTGTTAAAAGGTACAGAAATGTGCACTCAGAACCATATTTTAACATTATAAACAACACGAATTCTGACTGCTCACACTGGGGGGATGAATGCTGAGTATGCATTAGAGGATACAGGAGCTAATTTCTCATCAAAAAATACAAGAAAATCATTGCTATTAAAGTATCAATTTATTTTACCTTTGAAGCATCCTTCAGATTTTAATTTCTGTAAACAATTAAGTGTCCATCTGCAAAAGCCACATTAGCAAGAAACTTTGTAACTTTTTTATTATTGTAAGAATAAAAGATCATTGAGGTCTAAAAGTACGGTAACCATATGGGTTACAGACAGCTGTGACTGGGTCAGTTCACACTTTTACCTCACAAAAAGCCAGGATGAGGTCCCTCCAAAGGTTACTTATACAAGACCATGGCTGAGCTGGGGCATATGTTCCCTTGAGATCTTTGTTGGTGGCCTCTGATACTCACATACAGCATGTACGATGATCTGAGGACTGGTTTGCTTCTGGATTGTACAGTTTTCTTGTGTCACAATGCCCTGTTTGGGTGATGAGTGTAGCAAGATAACACTATGGCTGAGCCTTGCTGACAGCTCCTCTTGTGTAGAGAGCATCAAAGACCATTGGCCAGGGAAAGTTTGCCCAGGAAATACTGGTCAAATGTCTCCATCCTGAGGCAATTAAAGTGCTGTGGAAGAATATTCAGAAGCCTAGCTCCATTGCATTTGAGTCAGAGATCTTGAAGAATATATATCACCCAATATTACCGTTACTATACACAATTGAAATTTAGGATAAAGTATATCTGGTCCTGGAGCATGATGTTCAAGAAGACTTGGGACAATAAATCTGGAAGGAATTGACCTGAGGGAGGAGGAGCCCCTGAGAGACTATTCAGGCAACTCAGGGGCACTTTACACCACTGCTATGGCCAGGACACTGTCCACTGGGAACTGAAACCCAACAACATCTCGCTGGATGCCAAAGGCTACATTAAGGTCAGCAATTATTGCTGGGGACCAAGACCATTCCTCATGCAGAAGCTGACCACAGGTGACTGTTCGCTACTCTGAAATATTTTTGGCCAGGCCATGGGTGATTGGAGCCTGGAGATCACCCTGTATGAAATGGGCAGCACCCGTTCTGAGAGATTAAGTGGTATCTACTGAGACTGACTTGGGAGGGTAGTTACTACTTTCCAGAACCTCTTTGTCTCCCCAGATCTGTGAAGCTTCATCCACAAGCTCTTCAACATTGATTTGCATTTCTTTAATAACTACTGTAGTTGAATAGTCTTTCAAATACTTCGTGGTTATTTAACAATAGAAATGTCTTGAGTAAACATCTAATTTTCTGTCTTCGTCTTATGACACAAGAAAGGAAGTAGATGTACGATTGCTGCAATCTAATGAATGAAGTCAACATGGCAAAGGCTCATTAACATTATTCTTGCGCAATAGCTGTTCTTTATTATATATAATGTTTCCCACTAGTGTTGCTTCCGTGGAATGATTGACAAGGTACTATTTTAATGACAATAACAGGTGAGATGTTGGAATTAAGGTAGAAAAATTGGCGTGAAGTTACCAAAGATGTCTATACAGTGATGTTTATCACAGAATTATTCATAATAGTTGAGAAACACAATCTGTCTAGGCATCAGTAGACAAGGAGATAGGTAAAATGTCACATACACACAAAGGCATATTCTGTGACTATTTGAGAAGATGAAATTCTGTCATTAAGTCAACATGTGTAACTATGGATGACATAATGGTGAGGGAGATGAGCCACACAGAGAAAGATAAATACTGCATGGTCTTAGTCACATGCAGAATCCACCAACTTTGTCCTCACATGCAAGGACTTAGGTGGTGAGAGAGGAAAGGAGATAAGGAGAGATTAGGCAATGGGTAAAATGTTACAGTTAAATCAGAGGATTAGATTGTGGTATCCTATTGCACAGGAGTGTGACTATACTTAATACTATTATATTATTTATTGCAAAACAGGTATGAGACAATTTGAAATATTTTTATTACAAAGGAATGATAAATGTTACAAGTAATGAATAGGCTATTTACACGGATGTGACCATTGTACAATGAATACATGTATTGGAACCATATTTTTATTCCATAAATTATTCTATATCAATTATGCTTTGAAAATATAATGAGGAGTTCTCTATTCTGAGGCAGATCTTGCATCTTGGATTCTTGAGTAAGCAAACTGAAACTCTACTGTAAACGGTCATGTTTTAAGAAAGCAAAAGATGAGCTTCACCAATCAAAAACTGACAAGGAACCCCAAACTCAGGATGTTGAGGCTGCTGCTCCAGTTTCCCTCAGCACATATTTTCATTGTCCTGCTTCTGAGGACATCTTATAAATTTCTTAACCTCTCACCCCTACGCTTTCATCCTGAACTATTGTCAGAATCGATTTTTGCTTAAATAAACTCTAGAATTTTAACGTGCTTAAGAATACCTTCTAATATATTTACGTTCTTTCCCTCAAATCTCCCAGCAGCCATCTTACTCAGCCATTTAGCTCACCTCCAAACTTTCCGTGAAGACAAGGTTGCCACATGTAAGGCTGTCATGATGGCTGCTGATCTTTAGGGAGTCTGTCTATTTTCCCTTGTTCAAAAAAGTTCACATTCAAAAGTGTGCCATTGGAGCAAAATATTAGGAAAAATGCCCATTCTGGGAGAGACAAATGAAGCCTCTGTCATGAAAGTAATCCTACTCACATACAGCCTACAACGTACCTCTAGGACCCCAGCCACAATTCACCCAATGAGCCTAGGCCCAGCAAAAAAAGCACAGTGATGATGTAGCTGGATACTAATTTTGCCTTTTTGAGACAGGGTCTCACTATGCAACTCAGGCTGGCCTTGAGCTCACTTTGTAGATCAGGCTGGTCTCGAACTCACTTTGTAGCCCAGGCTAGCCTCATACTTACAATAATCCTCCTGCCTCAGCCTCCTGAGTGCTGGAATTACAGGTGTGTGCCACTATGCCCAGCTTGGACACTAATGTTGTAGACGTGAATTTTTCTTTTTTTGATTACTAAACTCATACTCAAAATTTTTCCTGAAAAATTTCTAGTAAAGGCTGCAATTCTGACTATATTTTTTATGTAAAGATGTCATTACTTCATCTACTGTGGGGCCAATTGAGCATATATAAGAATGCCTATCACAAATTATGCCATGGCCCTTTAAATCTAAGCCATTGGAAACTGACCAGCTTTACCAATGCACAAAACACTTTCTTCTCAAGACTAGAACAGGTGGGTGACAAATGTATCCATTTGCTAAACTACCATGTGGGCCCCTCGTTGCTCATTTTTACAAAAAAGTAATTAACTAAGCACAATATAATAGTTCCAAGCCTATTAGGAAAGTTCCTTGGGAATTTAAATAAATTAGCTATGATTAGAACTAATGAAATCTCTAATAGTACAAGGTTTAATAGCAAAAATTGCTCAGATAATATTCCTAATAATTTGTATAAGAAATATTGAGGAAATTAAATAAATATCCAAGTGTATCAAATCTAGATTTATAATTCCAAAATCTTTCACATTTTGGATGATTGTTTAAATTACATCAGTGTTATATAATTATAATTATTATTTTAGGAAAGGACACAGAGAAGAAAGGGAGTAAGTATGAAATCAGCAAGATTAAAATAAATTATTGAGTTAAGACAGTGCAAAATGCTAAGGCACTTGAATAAAGTTGATTTTTAAAGTGCATTTATTGTTTGAAAGAAAATTAGAAGGGCCGGGGATATGACTCAGCAGCACAACGCCTGCCTGGAAAGTGCAAGGCACTGAGTTCAATTCTCCATGCCACACACAAAAAGAGCAAAATCAAAAGTAAATTAGGTGTAAACTAATCTGCTAGCATAACATGTCTTTAATTGTTGCAATTATAAAGAACTATGATTGGTGATTTCTGAACAATGCCATACTTTTGGGAAGATAATTGGCCAAGAAATACAGAAGAAAAAAATCCAATGCTTAGAAACAATAATCACTCCTTGTCCCACTCTCTATGACATCTCTAAAATACAATGATAAAATATATTTAGAACTATTCAGTCTAAATTCAATATAATGATATTTAATGTTAATTTACCATAGTCCCTGAACTTTTATATAATTTGGGGAGCTTCAGAGAGAAATACTCTTCATTTGTACAATGGGTTTATTATGAATACTTATTTATACTTATAGGCAAAATAAGCAAAATTTTATTATTATCTTCTGTGACTTAATGAAAAAAACTTAAAAGTTTTTGCAAGTTCAAAAAATAGAAAGGCTATAGTGTTACTAATGTGTGAAATTCATTTCAAACACCTACTTTGAGCCAATGATTTCATAACATTTTTATACAACATATACTGATAGCAAAATGAATAACAAATATAGTAAATATTTTAATGTAAATATAACGCCTTAGTTTATATATTTTCAGAAGTAATTTCCTACTAAACCACTTCATTTGTTGTCTTGTTCATTAATAATGCCATTAAGTGATGAAAAACATACTTTTCACTTTTTATGCCTCAATCTTTAAATTACTAGCAAAATTTAAATGGAAGATTCTGGAATAAAATGATTATGAAAAATAGAGAAAAATTACTATTACCCAGCATAGACAATGTATCTAAAAGTGTACATTGAGTTAATGTAATCTCCTTATGTGTTTTATATGTTTTTAATTTGGCCATTTACCTGTATGCATGTTAATTAACTTTATAAGAACTTATTAGATAAATAAATGATTCTAATGCTGGGAAAAGGATAGTGTGGAGAGAAAGAGAAGAAAAGAAAGGAGATGTGCTATGTGCATACACCAATTGTCCACAATGAATGTATTCAATAAGTACCGCAAACACATAGGAATAATGTTTTAAAAATAAAGCATTTGGATCAGGCAAGTGCATCCAGAAAAACAGAAACGTAAGGAAAAGGTTTTTGAAACAAGAAAACATGTTATATATATTTATATACTTATGAACTGTTGAATTTCAAATGGGCCTGAGTTTCCTACCAGATGAAATAGTTTTACAATACTCACTACTGGAAATTGGAAAACTCATGAGAAGATTCACAGATTTTCTTTGTTGTCAATTTTAAAATTAAAATGATGGAAGATTTATATTAAAGAACTAAGAATGTGAATGTCTTTATGTCAACATGACTACATCAAATGCAGTCGTTCAGTGCAGTTGAACTTTGTTGCTTCCCATTATAAAACCAAGGTCATGAATAAAGCTGTTACTTTCCAAGGAAGTATTGTAATGTACTACTAGTTTGTTGCTTCACAGCAGTAGGGTTAGGCCTAAGAATAGCACTTGAGAACATGGATTTGTTTTATAAAACATCTATGATTCAGGCAGATGGATTTAAAAAAAGAAAAAAAAATTCTCAAAATATATAGTTGGGGCCAAAGAGGGCTTAATTGCTGAAAAGAATAATATTGTCAAAGAAATTACTTAGCATCACGATAATAAAAAAATGACTTAAAGACATGGCAAGAATCAGAAAAATCCCTGTCTATCATGGGTTTTATGGTACAAAGTATAAAGTTTTCATTTGAAAAGTCATCCCTAAGACTTTGTGCATGAGAGTGTTTAGAGAATTTGTTCTCCAAAATTCATTTTATGATGCTCAACCACCCAATTCACTCACTTGGTTGATAGCCACTTCAGCTGTCAACCAAGGGGGACTGGCTGCTGCTGAAACCAGTGGGAGATGCTGGTACAATTCATGCTGTACTAATTTTTTTAGCCATACAGGAATTCAATGGCTAGGGGGTTTCAGACCTTTGAAAAGAAGAATGAAGATTGTTTGATTAATCTCACATTTTATTTCTGGTAATCTGAACAACTTCATTGAAGATAACAATACATAATATAAAGTGGGTGGCACATGTCAGTAATCCTAGCAGTCAAGAGGCTGAAGCAGGAGAATTTTTGCAAGTTTGAGACCAGCCTAGGCTACAAAGTGAACTCAAGGCCAGCCTGGATTGCATAGTGAGACCTTGTCTCAAAAGACCAAAAAAAAAAAAAATAAATAAATAAAAAATAATAATAATAATAATGCAACAACCATTGTTAATTTCCTATAATTTTGTTTTAAAATTGTATATCACTTTTATTGTTTTTGTGTTTTGTTTTTGTCTTTGCTGCTGTTATGATGTTATTTTTTGTCTTTAAAATAAAAAAATAAAGGAGATGAATTACAAAAATGAATACATGACAGAGTCCTTGTCCTTGCTGAAGGCCCTAAGAACCTCAATAAGAGTACAGTTCTGAGAGTGAAGTCAAAGGTACAGTAGCGACCCCAAAAAGCTTGAGATGCCAGAAATAGGGAACATCTGCTGAGAAAAGCCACAGATAAAGTATGAACCGGCTCAAAAGAGAGGCCAGGTGGACTTTAACCAGCAAAGCCATGAGTCTAGGCTGTTCAAGCCCTTTAGAGTTCACAACTCATCAAAACCTGCCCTGAGTGCCAGACAAAATCTCTTGTTTACCCTGTTATGTTTCAGTTTTGCTTTGGTCCAGTTGTTTCTATTTCTGTATTTTTTAAAACATAAAATGTTTATCCTAGACCATCGTATGTTAGAAGTATTTAATTTCCTGTTTTTTATTTTTACAGAGTTTCACAGTTAAAATTTGCCTTGAGTCTCAGAGAAGGATTTAGATGAACACTTTTCAAGAATTTTGTCCTGTTAAGACTGTTGAACTCTTAAAGATAGTATAAATGCTTGCTAAATATAAAGTAAACATAAACTTTGGGGGGCCAGGGTGTGAATGTCATAGTTTAGGTCTAAGATGTTCTTATGCTCAGAGGTGGTGCTTCTAGAAGCTGATTGGATTGTGGAAGAGTTATGTTCACCAGTGAATTCGTCCCCTGAGGAGCTCATAGCTGACTGCACTGTTTAGAGGTGGATCCTGGTGGAGAAGGAGAAAGGTTGCTGGGCTATGATATGAAGAGATGTACCCATGTCCCTGAATGCTCCCTTCACTCTCTGCTTCCTTGTCACCACGATGTGAGCATCTTTCCTTTTCCATATTCTAACATGCGGTTTCTACCTTGGAGCCAGCTAGCCATGGAACAAGCCCCCTAAACTGTGAGCCAAAATAAACCTCTCCCCCTTTAAGTTGCTTGTGTTATGTATTTTGTTTCACCAATGAGGAAGCGGCTAAGACAGTCACCTATACAAAGCTTAGGGAGAATATTTAGATTCAAATAATCCTATTTGCAAGTACCCACGGACACTTGAACAAAGCACCTAAAAACTCATGCTGCAATCTCATTCTCTAAAGATGTCCTCGAGATTTCACACAGGACAACTTCAACTAAAAGGGGCATATAATTTCAAAATCCAGGAAAACGTCAGAAAGAGTCATCATCAGTCAGAACTGTCATGCACACAAAAATTTAGTAGAAATGAAGATGTCAGTGTATGTTGGTAAGGGATCCTTTCTCTGTAAAGAACAGCAATTCTAATGTTAATGTTACCCCAAAATCACTTCAAAGGCCAAGCTTATCAAATAATATGAGAATGTTAGTCATCTACTGTATTGTTAAATTTAATTATTTCTCTAAAAACTGAAACACCAAGCAAGTAAAAAAATGAGAATATGTATATGAGATATAAAGAAGAGATTCATTAAAGGATGAAAATTACTATGTATACAAATAAATGTGTGCATATTCATGCATATTCATGAAATGTTTACAAACATAACAAACCAGTTTTCAATATAAGTATTCACAATATTTTTCAAAAGTTATCTTGAAGACCACCTGTTTTGTATATAAAATAAATCCAAAAGCAAGAACCAAAAGTACTAAGTATATTGAGACATAGTTCTCAGTCCTTAAAAATGCTAAGGAAAATACCACGTGACAAAACTCATGTGAGGGCAGATAACGTGGTACACATTGAAGCTTTTCTAACTTTTTTGTGTTAGCAAAGTAGAGGAATGTAATAATTGAGCTATGCCTCCAAATTTACAACGTACTAAAAATACAGAATGATGAGGCCAACATTTAAAAGGAAAAATGCCACAGGTAAGAAAATAAATTGATTAAATCGAAAACAGAGTTACATTGGAATGACACAAATAAGGCCAAGAAGTTAACTCATTTTAGGAAAGTTTTTACTTATCTTTTTTTTTTTTTTTTTTAATTCTGGAATTTGAACCCAGTGTCTAACACATCCTAGGTGATGTTGCTAGTACTGGTTTCTATCTCCAACTCCAAAATTTAATTCCTGAACAATCTGAAAGCAAAACCTAAACTTTAAAAATGTTTCTTTGCATTTTACTAGATATATATTATTTTTAAATTAAAATATTATATTTAAAAGGACTGATAAGGACTTAAAACTTAAAGAACTTAAAACTTCCTAAACTGAACATATGTATAGTTATTTTGGGATTCTTGATATTAAGTTCAGTTTATAATATTGCATGCTGCAATCAATTTGAGATAGATTTGTATAATTTACATTGGGTATAACAAGCGAAAATTAATTTCTTATGAGTTTTTCTCATAGTCTAAAATAAATTATAATTGAAAAATTAAAGCCAAACTTCTTTATATTTCTCAGTACAAACATTTTATAGATTTTTAACCACAGGAAAAAAATAGATAACACATTATAAGTTTCTAAAGCCAGAAGTTATTGAGAAAGTATCGCATTGTATCTCTGCTATTTTACTTTTAAATTAACTTATCTGCTGGCACTTAGATGACAAGAGGAGTAATTTTATGCATTGCTCCCTACTTATAGTTAATACTGTTTAACCATTTTATAAAGCTTAATATCTTTAGTGTTTTGCTTGATTCTAAATGGATACCTTATGTAAGTGCAGTTATATTTCATCTTATGAACAATTCATAAGGTAATTTAACACCCATGGGGTAACATAAGACAAAGAAAAGCAAATGATGTGCCATATAATACACTGGGAAATTACACTTTTGGATGATAATAAGGTAACCCATTTCTATTGTGTTTCTTAGTTTATGAAGTCACTGTTGAAACTGTGAATAAGAGTGAATTATGACAACTAGATTATTCAGTTTTATTATTAATCACCCAGGAAAAATGTATAGTGAACACAATACAGTTGGATATGACACACTCAACTGAATCAATTGTGATTATATTTGTTAATATTTAAATAAATAATTGCAGCATGCAAACTGCTTACAGTGAAAGTGTACTTGCTCTCGTTCAGGTACAATAGTTGAAAGCTGCTGATAGAAAATGTGTTTGCTGTTTCATAGTTAATAAAAATCACTTACAGGAAGATGCAGGGTTGCATAAGGTTGACAAAATCTAGATAATTTGAACTTTTCAAAGAAAAGTACTATTGCACAATACTTGGGATTGAAATGACTTGAAGATTGAGGAGCTTGGAATGGTTTAAAAATGTCTGGAGTAGACGGTTTTGTCCATGATCTCTACGGATGATCAGGAGGTCCTGGGACAGGCTTCTTGGATGTGACATCTATGCAGAGAAGAGGGCCAAATTCTCTGAAGGCCTTGGCATTCAACTGATATTTTAATGCAGTAGCAAAGAAATTCTCATCATTTATGTATTCATTTACTTATTTACTGTTGTGGCAGGAATCCACATCTAATGCATGCTAGGGAAGTTATATATCATTCTGCTACACCTCCAGACCTGAAATCCTTAATTTTGAAAAAGGCACACATAATTTCATTCTGCACTAGGACCTACACATTATATTGATGATCTCAGCTGATGTGGAGGTTTAATCATAATTCTTCTATAACTCTGTGTAAAACCAGGTGATATTTATATTCTTTGGCATCTATTTTGTCTAGAATGAAGTTTATTCTTTATTTTAATCATTATTATTCCTGCCATAGCTTTTGTTATCTTAAAAATCACTTATTCTCAGTGATGGATCATTCTGTATCCATATATTTGTACTTTTACTTTTAAAAATAAAACGATAAATCCATCCTGCTAATTTCATAAATCTTTCATAGTTGATTCTGTGTGGTTATTTCACGGTCATAAAATTTGCATTATTTACATTTAATTCCTCTATGTAAAATACTATGGGAATTGTATCTACTTGGCAGTAGAATTTAGAGTAATGTAAATTTCAGAGTAGTTTACACAGAGTTCTCACTTGACATTTTCAAGCAACCTGCTAAGTAACTCAAAATAGTTTTCAGCCTTTACCTCATCTTTTAACATTGCCTTATAAAAATGAATAATTATGAATAACTAAGCTGAATGCTATATTGTTATATTCTCGAAGTAAATATATAAATGCATATGTACCTGCATACACACAAACTGTAGTACCTTTAGCACATTTTTTATTTGAAAATGACATCTGTAAGATTAAATCATTTGTTAAGGATCTTTTAACTGCAACTCAGTTGACAGCGTCTTACTAAGACTTCTCAGACACTGAATTATACCCTGAAACAAAATATTACCCAGAACTTGCTGCTAATGAAACTAAAACAGGTAACAACAACAACAACAAAAATTCACTAGGAAATAAATTAACATGTATTACCTTGATTTGACTAGTTGGGTAATAACCTTTTCAATTTATCCTAATAAAAATCAGTATCAACTGGATCAGTCTCCTAAGTCAGTGACAGTTGCTGCAATTGTTCGAACGTGCCCATTCCACACTCAAGTAGAAATTTAATTGCTATTGTGACATTATTAAAAGTCAGGGCTACTGAGAGTTTAGGTCACGTGGGCTCCACCATCATGCATAGATAAATAGCAGAATGATACACGAGGAGGGAGTCATACAATGGGAGGCCAAGCCCCTTTCCTCTCTGCTATGTCCCTCCACCAATGGGAAGATACAGTATGAAGACCTGCTGCACAGGTGATACCTCTACTTTGACTTCCCAGGCTCTACCAAATTGTAAACCAAGGAGATCTGCTCATGATAAATTATACAGTCTCAAACGTTCTATGACAGCAGCAGGAAAACAACTGAGAAAATCAGTAGGGTAAAACTTAGCATGAGTTATTCAAATCACAAAGTCATTGCTATAGACAAAAGTCATTGCAATTTGAGTAGTTGTTCTCATACCAAGCAGTTCAAGTATAATTTGACTTTTTTAAAGAAATTAAATATCTTCCCAAGAATTTGCTTTAATGAAAATTGTCCTACAGAGTTAGATTTAAATAATAGTATTGTCTCATGCTGCCTTAAGATTTTACTGTTGAAATGACTGCTGGGATAACAGAAAAATGACCAAGTTAGAAAGTCCTTGCTTCTCACTATTTCAAATGTCCTCTTTCTTTTTTGTCTGTATTTCTTTTTTTCCTGTATAACCTATGTGATCTTGAGCACAATCCCATGTCCTCCAAGAAGCCCTACTTGGGCAAAACATAAGTTATACATAGTTAAATACTTTCAAAGCATGTTGGTATGAGAAATACAGAATAATGTGCAATATCCACTCTAAAATTCATAGTTTGTTTCTCTTTTTCTAGCCTGATAAAGCCCATAAGGAAATTCTCAAGTACCTATCACTGAGAGTAAATGAATTTTAAAATAATAATAATAATGGCAAGAATGATAATCATTAAAATAAAGAATAAACTTCATTCTAGACAAAATAGGTGAAGCAAAACCTAGTAAATATTACTAGTATTTCCATTCTCACACAAAATATATAACTATTCAAAGATCATTAAGGAATTTTCCTTGAATTTCTAAGAATCATTCTGTATCCATATATTTCAGAGTCATCCTTTTCCTTAAAGAGAAGAAAGCAAACTATGGCTCACATAGCAAACTGTACACTTTGCCTATTTTTATAAGTTTTACAGGACTGGAGTTACAGCCATTAGCTCACATCTATTTTCTTTCTGCAGCAGAGAAGAGTTTGCTAACTGACCTTTAACATATGCCCTGACACCCACAAAGAGTAAATTATGTACTATCCAGTCCTTTACAAGATGAAACTAGATGCATCTTCTTTATAACAAAGAAGGATGCCATCTTGAAAGAAGGAGGCCATGGATTGTGTTTGTCTCCTCCATACCCGTGTGGGGGACACTTATTCCCCACATGGCAGTGTTAAGACATGAGGCCTAATGAAAAGTTGAGAGGACAACACCCTCATGAATGGACTCATGATGGTATGAAAAGGAACTGTGACAGTGAGGTTTCCCTCGTCTGCTCTTTGCAAGGTAAGAACAGAGTTCACCCCACGTTGCCATGCAATCCCCTGGCATGTGAAGATCCATCAAGAAAGAGTTCATTTAGTGGTCATTTCTGGCCAGGAGTATAGCTCAGTGGCACAGCATCTGCCTGGCAAGCACAAGGCCCTGTGTTTGATTCCTGGCATGAAAAAAAGGAAGAAAAGCAAACAGTAGACATCAGCTCCTTTATTATGGACTTCTCAGTCTCCAGAACTTTGAAAGAATGAATTTCTCTCCTTTGTTAATTTCCCAGCTTCAAGTGTGCTGTTACATGTTACAGTAACTCAAAATGGGCTAATGCACTGTCGATGTTTTTTATAACAATATTTCTTTGCCTTGTCCCCCTAAATCCATCTGATCAGATTTTTGGACCACAACACGGCCAAAGCGTTCCTTTCATATCATCAGTGACTCCAAATAGATGAATGGTAAAGCTGACTGATAGCAGCACTGAGCATAGCTCGGGATTGTCTCCTTGAAACAACTTTCCACTCAGCTTCCAGGATGGTACACTTGACTGGATGCCTTCTTATCTCTGCTTACTTCCCCATATCTGCAGTTTCTAGTTTCGTCTAGTACCTGACTTTTTAGTAGTTTTTTGTAGCTTCTTGCTTTTCCTTAATTTCAAAAACGGTGAATATTAAACATTTCAGTTGTTCGATCGCTGCATTACTGCCATTTATTCACTGGGAAGTTTAATTAGTCACATAGGTTTAAATAGTTCAATAAAATTGTCTCCTAATTTTTACATCTCTACTTGAGACTTTTCCCCAGAACCCAGACTCATTTATCTAGCTGCTTAGTGAATGTGGATGTCTATGAAGGGCTTCAAATTCTATGTGTTCAAACGAGAAACTCCAGTTCTTGGTTTTAATTGCAAGTTGCTCTTTTCCTATCCTTGTAACATCTTGGAGAACTCCAGCGTTTGCCAACATGCATATCATCAGATTTGATCGTATCCTCCTATCTTACATCCGCTCCACCGATTTTCCTACTACCCTTCACTGTATTTACAGAATCTATGTCTCACCATCCGACTCTAATAACCTAATCTAAGCACCCCCAGCTCTCATGTAGATTGGGGGGGGCGATGATCGCTTAATCCCATTCTCTTTTTCTGTGCTTATCTTATTTCATTCAGTTTTCTTTTTTTTTTTTTTTTTTTTTTTCCGGGACCGGGGATCGAACTCAGGGCCCTAGTGCTCAGCGGCAAGCACTTAGCCCACTGAGCTGTACCTCCAGCCCCTCATTCAGTTTTCATTAAAGTGGTCATATATACACTATTTGAATTCATATCAGATCACTTTACTTTTCTGCTTAGCTCTGTTATATTAAAAGCAAGAACTGAAGTTCTTTCTGTACCCAAAAGAAATCATCAAAATACCTACACAACCAAGCAGTCATTAGACATTTGATCTTATGTTCTGCCCTCCTTGTGATCACCTAGCTGTAAACAAACTCGCTTCCATTTCTTGTTCCTTGCAAAAGCAGGATATGATCACATCTCAGGGACATTTAGCTTGCTGGGTTCCTTTGCCAAGAACAATCTCTAACAGAAGTTCCTCCTTCTCACTTCCTTTAAAATTTTTATTACAAATTGACAAACTTTAATTCAGCATATTTGTGTACACAGTGCTGTTACTGTACATGAATATGCTGTGAAGTAATCAAGTCATAAGAAACCTATCCATAACCTTAAATGCTAATGATGTGTTGGGGTCAGAACCTTTCACACTTACTCTATTTGGAAATATCCAACATTGTATTGTTGACTATAATCGGCACGCTGTGTGTTAGATCTCCAAAACTTATCTCTCCTACCCAGCAGAAATGCTACACTTTTCGACCAAACTCTCCATCTGTCCCACCCTCAGCCCCACTTATCATTGTTCTACAATATGATCCTATAAGGTAGATCCTTTTAGATTTCCCATGTAAAGAACATATATAGTGTTTGTGTACCAGTAGATGGCTTATTTCACTTACTGCAGTCTCTTCCAGAATCATCCACATTGTCACAAAAGACATAATTTCTTTTTTTTAAGATTTAATATACTATCCTATTAAGTACGTATTTCATGTTTTCCTTTATAAGAAAGTTTTTAAAGTGAATATTTACACAGTGTGGTATTATGGGATACAAATGGAGAGCACAAAGGCTACTCTACACATCCAGAGTAACAGTTGTATCATCCCAAATAACCTGTTTTTATTTTGGCTTCAAAGCAAGAAAGATTAAAATTTACTCATTGAGCATGAACTGCAAATACAAGAGGATCTCAGATTTAAGCCCAGCTGGAGCAACTTAGCAATTAAGTGAGGCTCTGTCTCAAAAGTTTATAAAAGATGTTTTAAATACCTATCTTCTTATAATATACATTAGACCTCTAGACTTATTCATTGTCTTAATCTGCTACTTTTTATTGTCTAGATTATGTCTCCACATTTCTTTTCCCATCTCCAACCTTGATTATCACAGACTTGTTCTCTATCTTGGTATATTTCAATATTTACAATTTGTTTAGATTTCACATATACATGACATCATGTAATTGACTGCTTTCTGTGTGTGGCTTATTTCTCTGACCACAATATCCTACAGGATCACGGATGCTATACCAAGTTTTAAGATCTAACTTTTTTTCAGGTTTAAATAGCATTCCATTCACTCCCACATATGTACAAGCACACATATACAAACACACACACACACACACATACACACACACACACACACGTTTTCTTTATACATTTATCCATTGATATTAATCCATGCATGTAACTTAGGCTGTTTCTATAACTTGACTATTGTGAATAATGCCACAGTAACAACAGGATTTGTGATGCTTAACTTTAAGAGTCCACTTGAATGACTGGAGAGCTGCTTTGAATTAGTAAAGCATATTTCTTGGTTTGCAGGGCTGGGTCATAAGCATGACCTTGGGTACAATATCTGCCTTTGCCCTGCTTAGCCATCTAGCCCCAACATACACTTCTGCCATGATATTGATGCCTTGGAACCACTCATTAATGGGATGAAAATTCTGAAATGGTGAGCTAAATAACCCTCTACCTCATGTCAGGGTTGCCAGGTGTTGTACCCAATGACAGGAGAGCTGGCCCACATGGGAGAGCAACGATCTAGCTCATCAGCCTATCAACATACAGAGTTTAAATACCTTACATATGTAGCCAGCAACTGGATTATTGCATTATATATGAAGATAGTTTAAATATTTTGAACCAGAAAAAAAAACTATTAAAAAGTGGGCAAAGAACTTGAACAAACATTTTCAAAAAGGACATGTACATGGCCAGCAGATATATTAAAAAATATGCAGCATCACCATTCACAAAATATAAATTACAACCACATCTTTATGGACTATTGTTATTAAAAAGACAGTAGGTTCCAATTGTCGATGTGCAAATAAACAGAAAGGAACTCTTGTACTTGGTGACAATATGTTAGTGCTTTTATTATAAAATCTGCATGAAGACTTATCATCTGCTTCTGATCTTTCCTAAAATGTCATCGCAGTAATTTCCACAGTCAACATATCTAAAAATCAATACTCTTTTTTTCCTCATTCCCCCTTCCTTATCTTTTTTCCTAATCATCACTTCTATACGGCAGAAAAAATTCATTTTGTGTATTTTATTTTATTATATTTTTCTATGACTAGAACTAAAAGTTCTGAGGAAAAAGTTTGGTTTTATTTTGTGAAACATTGTTTAGTCCAGCAACTGGATACAATGTGTTACATTGAGGATACATAATATGCATTTTTTATAAAATAAATGTATTCTATTGATGAGGAAATTCAATCATTTTCAAAAGTACATATTTCTCTAGTAGTAATTTGTGATGTACTTTTCATGTTTTCTAAGAAATAGAAGAAAAATATATGCATAATTTTAAAATATAAAGGAAGAGTATAATCATAATAAAATGATGATTAAACATTTTAATGAGAATTTTCTAGTTGTATCAATATTTATGTGTATTTATATGTACAGTATAAGTATTTACGCACATATATAATTATTGCTTCTACACTGAAGTACATGTATGTATATATGTATTCATGTGGGTTATTATGCATGTTTGTAGGATATAAAATTTATTGGCCATAAAGCTAAACACAGAATAAACCACAACTTAATCTCTAAATCATTCAAATACAAATTCAATACAGAGTGGTTATAGAATTCAAAGCCTGTTCATTTAGATCCTAAATTTCAAGCTGCAAGGTTTCTCTCATTGTTCATGCCTATCTTGCCTTCTGGATTCATACTGTATGAATGTTAGTTCAAAAGTAAGAACGAATCACCAGGAGACCTAATTTATTTCACATATGTATATGTTCACGTTATGATTTTGTTAAAACAATTTAATTCCAATTTGGCATAATAAAATAAGAAATGCTATTTGGTTTTTCAGTCATGTGTGTTTTAATCAAGCTACATGAAAACGACAGAAGAAAAAGTAGACAAAAAGTAGAAGAGGACCTCTCACTGTCACTGTCTTTGTTTCTTTGGCGGGACACTGTATCACGTCCTCAACCCCGCATCACTGAGGCCCCCCCCCCCCCCGAAGGAAGCGCTGACGGACGAGGAAAAGACCCGGCTTGCGGTGTGCTGGTCACCGTGACAACTAATAACAGCGGCAGACGTAGGCTGGAAAAATCACTCCATAAGCCTGTTTTTAATCGAGCATGCTTTCACAGAATTTGATTGCAATTATAAAAACATAAAATTAAACTATTAACAAACCTTCCAACTCAACAAAAATGTTTCCTTAATCTTTATTTTAACAATGGGTAACAAGGCACAAAACTAGAAGCTTATACCCAGATGTTGATTTCAATCAAGTATTTAAAGTGCTTTATGGCAGGAAACAAGTTTAGAACACACTATATATATATACATATATATATATATATATATGGATTAATATTCTATATTTTTATGTTTTTGTATTATTATGCTTGTGCACATGTGGTTATATATTATATATCCGTAGGTATCACTTTTAAATTGAGAAAAATCATTCAAGGAAAGGGCTGCAGACCATTCTATGAAATAGAGTTGCAGCAGTTCCTTCCTCTGTCCTTCTTTAATTTCATCATCTTTATAGCAACAGATAGGTGCTTGAAGCATAATGTGATAGGGACAAGTTCCAACTGTATCAGTGGACTAATTCTTAAAAAATGAATAGTGTACTGCAGTGACTATTTTAGTCATGTTCTCCGCATTACAGAATAATTGCTTAAAGATGATGAAATCCCAAAAGAACAATATATCAACTAAAGTACAATGCAAAATGGGAATTTGAGAAAAATGTGATGTGCCTTTGAATACTAAACGTCTGGAAGATGAAGGCTTTGCAGTGCTTGACCCTGAACCTTTTCCCCACTCTGTTCCTAAGAAAAGAGCAACTGGAAGCAGTACTAAAGGAAGGGCAAAGTACAAATATTAGTGTGTATCGATCTACACGCGCTGTGCTTCTTTGACCCTTCTATATTTTGTTTCTCAAAGATAAAAGTTAAAAAATTATATTTATATATTGCATTTGAAAAACTCTTCATGAAGGCAACTATATTATCATATTAACCTAAGAGATTTTGGAAGAAATGAAACGTAAGTGAAAGCTAAAATGCATATTTTTCTCAAGAAAGCCCAGTTCACTTATCTCTGTCTGAGAGCTAACCACTATACTGAAATAGGTTTCTATCTTTTAATTCAGTGCTTGCACATTATAAATGAGGGCACAATAAAAACTAAGCACTTTTTTCTACCTACAGACTGGGAAACTAGCGATAGAAGGACAACAAATGCATTTTAACAAAGGGGAAAAGTGAGTGTAAGGGAGACAGAAGCACGACGGGGCCGCGTAACTTGGTAAAGGTGTCAAGGGGTGTTAATGAACATCAAAGTGTTCCTAGGTAATATAAGCATAAAACGATGTAGAGGTGTATTAAAATCTGATCCTACACCAAAAGGAAATGGAAATATACAAAAGACTTTGATTTTACTGACATAAATTATGGTTTCGAAATTAAAGGCAGGAAGGCAATTGTTGAAAAATTCAAAACGTTACATATAGATTCAACACTAGCAAAAGAATAATATAAAAATAAGGTTTTTTTTTACTTTTTGCTCAGGCCAAAAATTTGTCAAAAAACACTTTACAATTTCTGATATATGGAGGATATGTATTAAAAATGACACAAGGTTGTTGAAATTAAAATTAGTATTAAAAACATGCACCTTATATTTACTTAGAAATTTCTAGATAGATTCATGGACAGATCGATCAAAAAACAATAAATTTCAGACTAAAAATGCTACTGTGGTGCATTGTGTTCGATCAAGAAAACAGCAATGAAGTACTTGTTTCCCCCTAGCACAAACTCATACAATAAAGCTGGAAAAAATACTTCTATCAGAAATTGGGAAATTAATGTATGAAATATTTACTAGTGCACAGAAGACTTAAAAAATAATTCAAGTACCAATATGATTCAATGTGAAAATCAGCAGTAATATGATTTTCTACACAAGATAAACTAATTTAGAAATAATAAAAGGATGCTTATTAAAGGAATTTTCTATAAAATGAAAAATGTACCCTGCCACCTGATGTCTATATAAATATTAACATGTAACAATGTAAGCATTAAATTTCAAAACTCAGGGAATTTACTAATCACAAAAGAAAAACATAAGAAATTAAATTTCATCAAAATTAAAATGTATTTAAATTTATTTAGTATTTATTTAGTATTTATTTAAAATACTATTGTGATAAATATTCAAACTTCATCCTGGAATAATATGTTTGTACTACCCATATACTAAATTACTTTTAAAAAAGAAATTCATACAAATAAGTAATACAGAGACATGACACTCAAATATTTCAAAGTTTGTAATAATAAAAATTTCTCAACAGACACCTCACCAAAGGAAATATACAAATAGTCAATCACTATCTGAAAGAAAGTGTTTCATACCTTTACCCATCAGTGTTTGAAAAGCTAAAGTTGTGATTAGACTCCATTTGAATACTTATTAGAAGAGCTAAAGCTTTAGAAAATGTCACAGTATGAAACACTGGAGAAAATATATGAACAATGAAGCTGTTATCAATTTCTGAGGGGATGAATGGCACAACTACTTTGGAAAATTGCTTGACTATCTTATAAAATGTGTGTGTGTGTGTGTGTGTGTGTGTGTGTGTGTTTGCCTTATATGTTACAGCAATTGAACTCTTGGGTATTTAACAGACAAATGAAAGTATATATTTACAGAAGGTTATGACCATGAATGTGCATTTTAGCTTTATTTACTGTAGTCCACAACTGGAAAATCTCATGTTTCAACTAACAAATGAATCAGTAATTTATGGTACATCTATATAATGAAATAATGTGAAAGAATCAGGACAAATAACAAACAAATTTCTAAAACACCATGGTTGAATGTGTTGAACAAAACAAACCAGGCACAAAAATTAACTATTTGATGATGCCATATACATGAGGTACAAAAATAGGCAATACTAATCTCTTATAACAAAAAGCAGAGAATTGCTGCTTCTGCAGAGGGTGGAGGTGACTGCGAAGAGGCAGGATGGAACACCCCAGAGGATAAACGCTACCTGTATCTTACACATGGAGATGGATCCACTCCCAAAACTCAGCGCACATTTGAATTCTGCACACTTTATTTAATTACAGTTGTTCCTAAAATATTAATGTTTTATTCAACGTACAAACAAAATGTGTATACTCAATATATTTTTGCACAAGACAAAAATTACTAGAATTTTAAACATTCTTACGAAGGAAGAAAAGATAGCAGACTAGATCTAAAGTAGTTGAAAGTATGCAGTGAAATCCAAAACTAAGATTAATAAAGTAATAAAAAAGGAACAACCTAACAATAATCACTAAATAAATAGATGAATGATTTTAAAGAATTTATCAACTAAATACATTATTTGTTGATAACTAATTATTAGTAGAAATGAAGGAACATTTAAGCATATATCTAATATATGCAAAGGATAAAATAAATAATTATAACATTATACTATTTTTGGTCTTTTCGAGATGATCTCATAATGCAGTTCAAGCTGGGCTTAAGCTCACTTGGTAGCCCAGGCTGGTCACAAACTCACAATGATCCTCCTGCCTCAGCGCCCCCTCGAGGACTGGGATTATAGGTGTGTGCCCCCAAGCCCAGCTCTATAACCTTGTACATTAGAAAAATGAAAAAGTAATTTTTTACAGAGATGGGGTGTGAAATTTTACACAAAGAGAAAATGAAAAACAAAGCACAAATAACTGAAAAAATCACTAGGTAAAATTTGGGTACATTATATCCAAAATATTTTCTCATAACAGGAGTTCTAAGGAATTAAAGGCTCACCAAGCAACACAATGGACAGGAAAAACATTAAATTATGGCAATAAGTAGTAAATTCATATACATACCACACTGTTTGAAGCAGCAGTGCATGCTTCAAACTTGAACCATGATAATTGTAGCCCTAAATTCCAAGGAGTTGTTTCATTATTAACCACTGACATGTAAATCTGCTTAATATAGTCATTTTATGGAGAGTCAACCCCCCTGAGTAAGATAATTTAGTGACAAACTGCATTGTGTTATTCGGTCACTAGACAAATTAAAATTTCATGGAAGGCACCCAATATTTATAATTCATGGTATTATCTTATTTATTAATCTCCCATAAGAAATTTATCTTATCATATTTGTAATATAAACCAACATGCTTTTTCTAATGGCTTGAGCATCAATACTAATTCAAATCCTGTATAACTGGTGCATAAGGCAGTCATACCAAGCCATAGCCACACCTACTGACTGCCCAGAAAATCTTTGCAGAACATTCATGGGTCAGATGAATGAAATATTGTGTCTTTATTCATAAGTTGGAATTATATTCTTGTGTAGTGATAGTGAAGTGAACACCCTCCAAAGGTCTACATTAAATCTGTCACACTCAGGATGACTAATAGGATATAGGGACCTAAAGAAGTAATGAAAGTAGCAGGTTTGGGTCCTAATCTGAGATAGCTGTATATTATAAGAAGACATGCCAGGGATGATACCTCAGAGAAAAACAAGCAAATGTGCAAGGACATTTGCAAGAATATGGTCACTTGCCAATCAAGAAGAGATGCTGCTCAAAACCCAATTGGCAGACACTTTGATCTTGGACTTCAGGCCTGCAGCACTGTGGGAAAATACATTCTACAGACGAAGAATAGGCCACCTATTCTATGGCATTTTGTCTTGCAGTCCTATCCGATGTATGCAGATGTAAGGAAAAATGGCCCTCTAAACTCTCACATTCTGGCTGAAGTAATAATTCCTCTTTAGGTCTTTGACCCCCCCTTGAACCCTGGGCCATCATGGCAGGAAGGAAACCCTCCTGGAAGTCCTCACCAGATGAGAGATTTTGTGAGACACTACAGGAAGGTGCATGCCTACTGACACATTCTCTTATGTGTTTAGTATGTGATCATATTTTCATTTGAGAAAAAATACAGATATGCAGATAAACAAATAGAAAAACAGAGAGTAAAAGTAGATTTACACAATCTAATTCCGTATGATGAAAGGGAGATTCTCCAGGGAAAATACAGCATATGTGTGCTTGTGTTTCCTACTGGCATGGAGAGAGGATAAAGCACTTGGTGAGAATAGATAAAATTTAATCAAAGTACTTAGAGTAATAAGACACAACTTGACTTTGCATGTTTTGACTAACTTATTCCCCTTCCCTTGCTGAATTAAGTTCTGACAATAACTACACATCCAGGCCAGGTATTTCACAATATATAACATGACATTCAAAGAAGAGATATTTGAAAAAAATGCAACCATAGAACAATATGAAATATTTGATTAACAGACTCATATTCTTCAGAGAATATGAATAATAGGAAGTGGAAAAAAGTGTCACTAAGATCTTTTGTTCACCACTAAGATACCAGGAAGTGTGGCCATCACTGCATGTCCTTCCCTTAGGACTTTTGCCTGGTCTTTACTAAAGATGTAGTCAATGAATGTTCACTAAACTGAATTAAATCAATGTGAAAATGAACAATACTCATATTGACCAATCAACAAAGTAGATCATAATGTCAATTCTATTCAACAGCTCTGGTGGAATTGTAATTTCATGGATTTTCTAAAGCCATAATCTCCTTTCTCCTTTCTGCTGTGTTTTATGACTCCTTTTGTCTTGACTTGCCCAACAGCCCAAACAGGACAAGGCACAACCAGGAACCAGTTATAGTTGGAGACCCCAGAGACCAGAGTGCTAAAGCACGGCCACTGTAGTACAGATACAGTCAGCAAAACATGGGGTAGTCACGAAGACTTTGAGCTAGAATATTAGGCTCCCATTGCCTCTCACTGATACAGTGGTATTGGTAAGGTACTTAATCTCTCTGAGCATGGCTTTTTCTCTCTAAAACAAAGAAATGTGTGTGCCCAAGACTATGGACAAGAAAAGCAAAATGCTTTGTATGAAAGGAGTTCACTCAGAATGATTAGCTCAAAACTTGATGATTTTATTACAGGTTAGAAGCAAGGAACTAAGCACTATATTATTTTTACTGCTAGTGTAACTACTGAACAATAATGTCTTGGATAGCATGTTTTAAGCATTTTGGAAATATTATCTGCAGGTAATATTTACAGTGACAGTACATGGGTTTACAATTCAAGAAATGGATCCACTGAGACTTTATTAAGGTTTGATGTGCAGGGATGAGCACACCCTGGAGGAATTAACACTTCTTAAAGAGGTCCAGTTCCTAAAGAATGCAAAACATTCATTCTTCCACACCTCTTTGATATGTAAACCAATGCATATACAGTCTATACCTCTAAGACCTTCCAGTTCTACCACAGTGCTCACAATCTGAGCCATGTGCCTTAACCATCAGACACTCAGTGACCAGGCATCTACACACAGTCCTTACAGACCAGACCCCACCAAATTCAGCCTATCCAATCTTTAACCCTCCTTACTTGCCTCCCCTGTGTCATCTATTTCTTCCAGTTAAAAGCACAATAAAGATTTTTTTTTTCTCTTTGCTCTTCACTTCCTGTCCCTCCAGACCTACACTGGTTCCTTCCCAGGTGACCCAGTGTGATATGCTATAACTACTATAGCTAGGAATCTGTAAGCTGTAATGCAAATCTTCATGACAGTTATTTCAGTACCTTCATGTCTTACCATAGTTTATTGAAACAAATCTCACATACCCTTAAAATTAAAGAACAATACCCTTTAGTATTAATTTAATGAATAATTATCTTTCTTGAATATTTTCTATCAAGTCTTTTCTTATTTTGTGATGATTTATTCTTTAAATGGGCAATATTGATCACTTGTAATTACAACTTATTTTTTAAAATGTTATAAATGCATTTGTACAAAGGTAGATATACTAACTAAAGGAAAGATGGATAATTTAAATGATAATCATATCTTTAAGATGCTTTCCTATGAAAGCACAACCTCAAAGTAAATTTTCACACAGTTGTAAAGCCTTGCTACCCACAAATACCTTACTTCTCTCCTTCTTTGTGTGGACATATTTCTGGATAGTGAATCAAAGCAAAGAACAAGCCCACTTTGAAAAGCTGTTTTATCCTCTGCTATCTTCAGCCCAAAAATTCTGTCAATAGAGAAACTGAACTAGTTTTCTAAACCATTGTTTATATACCCTGAAAAGGCTTTGACATAATAAGAAAAGCAGCAATCACAGAAGCTGTTTCAGATCAAGAAGTCAGAGGACAGAATTGCAGGGTGCTGACATAAATTTATGGAATAAAATAGCAAATGTTGACATGCACCAGGATTCTGGTAGCCAGCCAAAAATAGTGTGGCATGGTTATGTTGTGCTGTTAAGGTTGGATTCCTAAGGATAGGAGTTAAGACAAAAAGTAATACAAACAAAAGATGAGATTTCTTCAGAAATAAAGGGATATTAAACATTTGAACCCGAAAAGTAAAACTAGACCCATATCTATCACCACGCACTAAAGTCCAAATGGATTAAAGATCTAAATATTAAAACAGAAACACTGAATCTACTGGAAGACAGGAGGCAGATATCTTGAAGACATAGGGGTATGCAGGAAGTTGATCAAGGAAAACCAAACTGCACGGGAAATGCTTCAAAGAATCGACAACTAGGATCTCATCTTATTAAAAAGTTTTGCGCTTCAAAAAAAAAAAATCACCAACATAATGAAAGGAAAATCCAAGAATTGGGAAAAAAAATTTAGCTAACTTTACCTTAGACAAAGGATGTCTACCCAAAATATATAAAGAATATTTAAAAATCCATTGTTTTTGCCCCATTTCCTAGAGTTTTTCCCCAAGTGCTCCCTTGCACAGACTAGGTAAACATCATCCCACTGAGCTACGTCTTCAGCTTACATTTTAAATTGATGCCGTGTATGTAAATGAAACACTGAAGGACTATTAAGGGAACAATAATCACTTCCATTAATAACCATAATTGGAGGAAGAAGGCAATTCTAATGTGTTGTCTACATCACCGCCCTCTCCTAGCGTGCTACCCCAGCACAACTACTCTAACTTATACAGTATTTAACAAAAGCTTTACCACTCTATTTAACATAGCAAACAGTTCCATTCAAGGTGTCATATTTTCTTGATTAGCTACTGAATAAAAATTTTTATGCAATGTGCATATATCACAATATTTTTTTAAATTTAAAAGCGAAAATATTAAATAAAAAGTTAATGGCATTACTCTCATCTCACTCAACTGGTATGGAAATGGATATTTTACTTTACTGAGTATTTGATGAGTGATAGCTTGACCATGATAAAGCATTATCAAGTTCATAGTAGTAAGACAACAAAAAACAAACTTAGTTTACCCAAGTACAACTAAGTACAGGATATAGAAAGACTGAGGTCAGTGACATAAATGTCCTGTCCTAAAGGACCTCACAAGATGAGATTAGATATGAAGGTAAAGTATCTCAAAAACATAGCTAATGCCTAGTAGAGTGTGTAATAAAAGCTGGGCAATTCAAAGCTTCCTGAATTATTCAATAATCTTAAAATAAATCTATTATTATGCATGAAACACAAGTGATGAAATTCCACTTTGTGCTATTATAAAATTGAGAAAAATTTTGGTAACTCACTTGGGTAGATGCTTCTTAGAGATACAGGTTAATGCCACTCCAGACATCATGATCAAAATAAGAAAGGCCACCAAGGCATACGAGACCTTACAATATGTTTAGAACTTTGGACAAGTACAGACGACAAGAGAGACTGAAAGCCAGTTAGCCCTGAAGAGCACCTCAGGGTAGGAATTCCACTCTGCATTAAGCCCTCATGTAAGATGTCCACAATACAGCCCGTGACTGTAAATTCCTTTGGTTAGTATGTTTCAAACCACATTCTCCTACCTGATCATATCTCTTCACATCACGTCTTCCAGGAAACTGAAAATATTTGCCATGATACATGAAAATTAAACTACTGCCTACACCTCTGATTTCAAGTTCTCATGAATGTTAGCATCAATATAATGCTGCTGATATAACTGGATCATTATCGTGATAGGAAATGCAAATTCCTTTTAAATGGTGGCTGTCACAGTTTTGACAGTCTGTAGTTGCTGTATGCTTCATTAAATTAAACGAAGTAACTTGTTTTACACACTTCAAAAGCAGCTAGATAAAAACTAAAACGGAATGAGTGAATGACACTTTCCTCTTTGATGGTAAAGTTTCTCAGAATCCTGTATTCGTTTTCAACAGAAGTAAGAGTTATAGCACTTTGCATAAAATTATTCTTAGAAGTTGCCTCAAAATTCAAATCTCACAATGACAGATAGTCCATTAGGAGCAAAACAGATTAGCACAATTTTGAAAGAAGTCTGGTTATAGTGTACAGTGTTCCTTGTCACTGAGAATCCAATTTTCCTAACTACAGTCACTCCTACTGACAGGTAACACTCATTTGTGCTTTCTGGATCAGGTGTTGTCTTAGTCTACTAAAGCTATCAAAACCAGGTGTCACAGAGCGAGTGGTAGAAACAAAAGAATTTTTTTCTGTATTTCTTGGAGACTACAAACTGAAGTTAAAGCTATTAACAAGCTCAGGGTGCTAAGGCTTAAGCCATATCTTTCAAGGCTCTCTCCTTGACTTGTAAAAGGTCAATTTTCTCCTGTATCTTCACAAGGTCTATAGTTCCTGAGAAGAACAATAGCTTTTATCACCACATCCCTAAAATTCTCCTTTTGCGTTGCCAAAACTCTTGCCAAGTCAAGGGGACATTATATGCACAGAAGGGCACAAATGTCTGGATCAGTATTATTTGAGCGATTCTGAAAACTGTGCCAACTAGTGTTATGTGTAGAAATTGCCTCTCTAACCAAATGCTAAACTAGCTGTTCCTTTAAATGCTGATCATACAATGATACATACCAAGCTAAAAATGTCACTGCTAAGCAGTTTAATTTATAAGTACTGTGTCCATGTCAGAGCACTATGCAGTTCTATGGACCAGCCAGCTCCTAGTGAACAGATTAAGATATCTAGGGCAATTTTTGTCCATCCTACCACCACTGGACTTCATCTTTTACCGTTAGTGTCAATTTTATATTTTTCTTGATACTTTAATAAACATTATGTCTCACAACTATTATGTAGTTTTTTTAAATCTCTCAGCAACGTGTCTCAGTGTAATACCACAGTTGTGTTATAGATGAGTCCTATGTGCTTTGTTCTTTGTGCCTGTGTCCAAATTTACTTTTCTTATAAAAATGTCAGATACATTGGATTAGGGCCCAATATAATGATCTCATTAAAATCTCCAAATGCTATCAAAACTAAGATACTGTGGGTTAGGAAATCAACATATGAAAATTGGGGGTAGGAGAAAAAATTCAATACATAACTTGCCATGTTCAGAATAAATAATGTACTCGGTTTTATTTGACCTTGAAAACCAACTATTTTAATATAAACTTTTTAGATGGGAAAAGTAAGCGAGAAATAGTTAATATCTACATCAGCTTACTAGCACACAGCTGGCACATCATGACAAATATGTAATCATGATTGTCAGTTTAGGAGACAATGGAACATCTAAAATAGTAACCATATCTCTGGCTGAGTTTGCAAAATATTTCAGAGGTGATTGGCATGTAATCCAGACAGCCAAAGAGCTAAGATCCATTCTGTTTGCAGCTGGTATCATCTAATAGGCTTGTAGACCCAATGGAATAAAAGGGTAAGAAGAAGGAAGTGAACTGTATTCTAATCAAGTGAGTGCTTTGTAAAGTACTTATATTGCCTATAGATACTAGACTTCAATTTCTTCAACTTTTCAATACATACTCATACTAGCAGCTCTCAGGGAGCTTTCAGGTATTCAATCTTATGCTGACACATTGCACCACTGATCCCTCTTATTCTGAAGTTTTTACCTGCTTGAACAATGATGGTGCTGGATCCTTTGGTTTACCAGTACATAGATGGCCATTATAGACTATCCTGACTTATGATTCTAATTGTATAAGCCTATCAAGCAAGTCATCTTGCTTAGTTCTTAGTCTACTACCTATCTGTCTATCTGTCTATCTATCTATCTATCTATCTATCATGTTTTCTCTGTTCCTTTTCTTAAAAAGAGTAGAATTGCTGTTGTGACTATAACCAACCATATAGTTCAGAAGCCTTTGGGACTGGTCTGTGGGAAGGCGCTAGCTAGTAAAACCCTAGAATGTTCTCGTGGGTCATTCTAGTCAGAGCTCAGAAGATAGAATGCAGACTAGGGTGTAAAGAGTAAAGGCCCCTGGGTTTTAGTTGGAAATGAGACTAATGAAACTGAACCTTATATGTGAACACTCTCGCAGAAAAAAGTAAACATTTTGTCAATTTTTCAAGAGATTGAGTTTAAAGGCTATGAAGTAATTGATCTTGGGGGGGGGAGTTTTCAATGCAGCACAATGTTAAGGCTGTGGCATAGGTACTCTAGGAAGCTTTAGGAAAATACATATTGAAATTGTGATCTAAAAGTGGAGAATAAATACTGGAATTAGTTAAACTTGCAACAGCAAAACCCTCCTCCCAAAATGTGCAAAGGTGGGGACAAGTGAGGTATGGATACGAAGATATTAGTGGCAATAAAAAGAAATCAAGTATTTTCAACTAGAACAATAAGATGTCCTGAGGGCATATCAGGAATCAGCATGACACTTTCCTTTGCAGGATGAAGGGTAAAAAAGCATAAACCTCTCTCCTGAGAAGAGAACCCCTTCCTTTCAGAAGATAATTCCTTTGAGTCCCCATGAGAAGAGAGGACTTCCACTCCTGAAAGCTCTCCCTGGGCATTGGCTCCCCAGGAGTCCATTCACTGTGCTCAGCCATCTACACATACAGGGGTTCTGCAGCCATGGTCCAGGCTAGTCCACATGAGTTTGGTTCTACTGGAATGCACACTGAAAGAGTTGTGAGCTCAGGCAGCTTCCACCTATGTTTCAGAGGCAGCCTAGTAAGGAGTCCCTGAGAAGGCAAGACTGAAGCTATTAGAACATCAGTAGACTAACTCACTGCTCAGGTTAATGTGCTGTTAGGGAAACACATTGAAGGTGGATCGCTGGAGGTGTGCTTTGGAAGGTGTCATTTTCTCTGGGACTATTTATTTGTTATCTGCTTCCCACCTGGCTAGAAGCGAGGTGCTTAGCTCCATCCTACTCTTCTGTGATGTTTCTGCCTTGTATCCAATCTCTGAAACTCCTTTAAGTATAGCATGTCAAGAATTTATCCACCAACATTAAAGGTGACTCATCCAGAGACAGAGAAAAATGTACAAGTCTTGGTATTCTCAATCAAGTTTCCATACCATTAACAACCACATACAGTACTGTTAAGATTACCTTTCCCTTGAGATAAAAATGATTCTAAAAAACATAAGCAGGAACCCTACATTGCATCTCAAAAATATCAGTTATTTCAACATTATTTTTGATTACTTATCTTCTCTGTAGTAAGGGCAGATCCCCTCTTGCATAGCTTCGGTTGTTTTCCCTCCAGAAATTGTTTTTGTTTCCCTTTTCACCTAGAGCATGTGACCTAAACTACTATCAAAGTTTCTCCATTTTTTCCTAGGAATTTACTTTTGAAAAATAAGCATCAGACAATCAGCTACACTCAACTGAATTTTTTTTCTTTTTCTTCCCCACTGAAGCTGATCACACAATAAACAGCTCTTTCCTCATTCAGTCCTCATTAGAACTAATTTAAATCATGACTTTGTTTCTGCCCTGATTATTCTTACATGCCACATCCTAGTTTCTCTCTGACATCTCCGCTGGTTTACTTTGTAAAGCTATCATGAACTTAATAAGCAGAATAATTTTGGGATAGAATCCTTGGAAAGCCAAATGTAGATTTCCAAAGAACGTGCAAGGCAAACAAAAGTTTTTGTTACATTGCTTTCTAAGGAAGAGAGCTCCACTAACCAAAACTATTGTTTTGGCGATGTGAGTCTGAAAATGAAAGTGATAAGGAAGGACAGCTCAAAGGTAGCTGAGGAGTGTAGGATTCATTCCAGGAATGCAGTGATGGTTCAATATTTGCAAATCAATTAATGTAATACACTATATTAATACAGTCAAGGACAAAAACCACATGATCATCTCAATAGATGCAGAGAAGGCTTTCGATAAAGTCCAACATACATTCATGTTAAAAACCTTAGAAAAAATAGGAATAGACGGCCTCTACCTCAATCTAATCAAAGGCATCTACAACAAACCAACAGCCAACATCATACTAAATGGACATAAACTGAAAACCTTCACTTTAAAGTCAGGAACAAGACAAGGATGTCCTTGTCACCACTCCTATTCAACATAGTTCTGGAAGCACTAGCCAGAGCAATCAGACAAGAGAGAGAAATAAAAGGAATAAGGATAGGAAAGGAAGAAGTCAAACTATCACTATTTGCAGACGACATGATACTATACATGGAGGACCCCAAAAACTCCACAAGAAAACTCCTGGAATTAATGGACAAATTCAGCAGCATAGCTGGATACAAAGTCAACACCCAAAAATCAATAGCATTCCTGTACATGAACAACAAACAGACTGAGAGAGAAATTGAGGAAACCATACCCTTTACAATAGCAACCAAGAAATTGAAATACTTAGGAATCAATCTAAAAAGAATGTGAAAGACTTATTCAGTGAAAACTACAATACTCTGAAAAAGGAGATTGAAGAGGATTTCAATAAATGGAAAAACATACCATGCTCATGGTTAGGAAGAACTAACATTGTAAAAATGGCCATACTACCAAAACTGTTGTATAGATTCAATGCAATTCCCATCAAACTACCGTCAACATACCTCACAGATGTAGAGAAAATATGCCTCAAATTCATCTGGAACCAGAAGAGACCCAGAATAGCAAAAGCAATCCTGGGCAATAAGGACAAGTCAGGCGGAATCACAATCCCTGACCTGAAATTATACTACAAAGCAACTGTAATAAAATCAACCTGGTACTGGCTAAAAACCAGACCTGAGGATCAGTGGAACAGACTGGAAGATGCAACCACAACAAAAAACCCACTCAGCTACCTAATATTTGACAAAGGGGTCAACCAAACCCACTGGAAAAAAGAAGGCCTGTTTAATAAATGGTGCTAGAAAAACTGGCTTGCCTCTTGCTGAAAACTGAAAATAGACCCAAGTCTATCACCATGCACCAAACTCAGGTCAAAATGGATCACAGCGGCATAGCTAAAATGTGGAAGCAACCCAAGTGCCCATCCACAGAAGACTGGATTAAAAAATTGTGGCACTTTTATATAATGGAATATTATTCAGCTATAAAGAAAGACAGTTTTGGGGACTTTGTAGGCAAGTGGTCAAAACTGGAGTCCATACTCATAAGTGAAATAAATCAGCGATACATGTGCAGGCAACGTATTGTATCACTGGTATAAGAACCCGAGCGTGGGAATATAAACTAAGAGACATGAAGGAAATCTGTTTAAAAACAAAGAACAGATGAGACGAGGGAAAGGAGAAAAGAGACAAAAATGTATGTATGTATATATGAATATACATATATGCAGGAGGGCTAACATGGTTCTACTATTGTATTATATCACTTAATGCTAAGCAATAATCGATGACGGGTTATTTGATCAATCTTGTATGTCTGTATGTGTTATCCTGAACACACACTTCGAAGATATCAATATGCAAAGCAGCAACTATGGGTGGTTTTTTCTTTTGTTGTTGTTATTGTTGTTGTTTACCTGTTTTGTTTTTTGTCTTTGGATTTTTGATTTTTGTGTTTTTTCTGTTGTTGAGAGGATTAATTGTATGACTAATTTTGCATGTCTGCATATGGGTTCATATATTTACACTTTGCAGATATCAATGGATAAAACAATAACCACTGTTGAGACCAGGTCACCTTGTCTATAGATTAGTTGTGATTGTACTATTTTTTATGCTAATTGGTGTCTGTTTGTTAATATGTTTTTGTACTTTTATTTTTTTAAATAAAAATAATAAGAAAATAAATAAAAAAAACTTTAAAAGCTAGATTAAAAGGCAAGGTTCTATATTTTACCAAAAAAAAAAAAAAAGGTAGCTGAGGCTCTTTACCTCCTGTAGGTGAGATCTCCTTGTTGCTTTGCACAGCATTCTCTTGGAAGAAGATATAAATATCAACAACTCCAACAGTCACAAACATGGCTCACTGAAGTGTTGAAAAAGGTTGACTTCAAAGAATTTTTATGTGCTATGAATTTCCAATTACTTAGCTGCTGAACATAGATTTACCCTGTCGATTTACCTAAAATGGTCTTCAATAGTTAGGCTATTCACTAAGAGTTTAGTGTTTTTAGAAAAAAATTAAGAGGTTCTAATTTCCAAATATAGGGAGAAAATAGGATTTAACAACTACATTAATAGAGTCAGCTCATACATCAATATAGAATTTACATAAAGGAAAGTTTAGAGAGAAAATAAAACTAAACAAAAAGAAGTGCTTTCTGGCATATTAGGCAATGATTTATTAAGTTATCAACTATAATTATACTCACTGTCTACATATGGAAATAAAATTGGGGTCTGCTTTTTAGACATTTGATAGTATTTAAATTTACCTTTACTTCTCTCTATCACTCTCTCTCTCTCTCTCTCTCCCTGTCTCTTTCTCTGTCTCTCTATTGTTAAGTATCCAGATTTTCATTTCAGAAAATATAGATGACATACTTGTTTCCTCTGTTTTAGTGAACTCAGAAGTCTTCTAAAAGGGATACTACACACCACAAAATTCTAATACTAAAATATTTACCTTAAAACTTAAAAATATTTACTTTATTATGAACACTTCTTTTTGTTGTTCTAATTTTCTTTTTAGTAAGGTGCTCCATTTTTTGTACAGATACCATGTGATGAAGAAATCCTTACGGATACTATAAGTTATATGAGTTATAATTAATTTCCTTACTAAGCATCACAACATAGAAAGAAAATGTCATACTCTGAGGTCGACACTGTACAATCCAGAGGAAACACTTATCACAGTAGCTCACTAAGGAGTTCCAATTTATCCAGTAAAAGCACTTTTACATTTACTATTACTACAGTGTGACATTTCTACACAATCCACTAAGTAGAATGATGCCTTAGTTCACAATTAGCAGCATCTGCATATACAATGGTCTGCCCAGCGCCTACTACAAACACGTCTGCAGACTCTATTGCAAGCAAACACTCTCCTTATCCTACATTAACAGTGTTAAAAATGGCGGTTTAAAACAATGAATGGAAATACTTTTCCAAGAATAAGTGACTTCAGCTCCCAGGCATTATGTAACTTCTAGAGGGATTGCTTTCAGACACTTCATTTTTAATTTTAAAGTCATTGAGTTTAAAATACCTCTTGGAAAAGAAATCTAAAATCATTCATAATCAAAGATATGGCCATATTAAAATACTTACGTTTTTAATCAAGATGTTTGGAATTCTCCAAATTGCTAATTCCTGGGAAAGATTTGCAAATGTATTGACCTTGGCTCTGTGTGCAGTGCATTATGTCAAGCTTACCAACAATCACATACCCATCAATAAATAGGTGTGTGTGTGTGTGTGTGTGTGTGTGTGTGTGTGTGTGTGCATGTGTGTGTGTGTGCAGGTGCACACACCCTGGCATTTCTCTCCTCTTCCTTTTATAACCTCATCCTTGTACTCAAAGTTTTACTTCACAGACTACTTATGGAACTAAGAAATTGCTTTCTTGTTTAGTGGGGCCCTGTGGCTGGCTTATAAACAGACATTTGGTAGGTTGGCAAAATATTGTACTATGAATGTCCACTAATGATGTCCTATTGTTTTAAAATCTCCTTCTCAGTGTGAAGCTGCACTAATTAAGAGCTGACATAGGCATAACTTGAGTTCCTGAGGTGCCACACAGTTAATAATAGTCAACTGTGTGCTTTCTCAGTTCTTCTGTGGTTACTGGAGTGCTTACACCATACTTTGGATCACATAGGGGAATAAAATTACATATTTCTTTTGAGTATTTGCTTCCCTTTTGCCCTGAGCTGATTTGAGGACTTTCTCAATAGAAAGTTTTTAAAATTCATCTTTACAAAAGTAACATGCAAGATGCTATGTCAGAAATCCATTCTTATTCTGAGTACATATTGTTTATTCTGCTATCTAGCTTTAGATAGCATGTATGTCAGCCTACTGCATGGGAACAAGACTAAAATATGCATCTTTTGTCAGCAAAATTTGTAGTACATAATAATATGCACTTTTAATTGCACCTTTGACCTTATAATCAGAAAACTGAAGAAAGGTTTTCTTGGTTAATCGTAGTAACTAGCAACTCAGAAATTACAACTTAGTCCACACAGGTCTCAAAGTTGTACATGCAACTGTTAAGTGGCCTTGGCTCACGACTGTTTTCTTATTTATCAGAGAGAAATCAGAACATCCTTATTCTGTGTCAACCATTCTTTGAGACACATCGTGTCTTAAGAAATAATCAGTATCATAAACCTGATATCTACCAACAGTAAGCATATTCATAAATCAAGATATAAGCCAGTGACGTGACTGTTTGCTTGTATAGCAGACCCTTACAAGGAAAAGATTTAAGACCCCTTGCATACATTTTTTTCATGCTATCCTCTCTCTTCTAAATATATGTGACTATAACAATTTTATATTCTGTAATGGATATGCATTAGCTTTTTCCAACTACTTTAAAGCATTTTAGCATCCTCATGATATAGTATTTTATGGTAATTACTAGTAAATATTTACTATAAAACACCAACTTGCCACTTTTGTATAGAACTACTCAATGTATAATCTGAGAAAATTATATTAATTTTAAAAAGCCTTATGTTGCTTGAACAGGTTAGCAATAAACCATGTTAGCACCATTAATACAAAGATATAAATGTAGATATTTTCCTAAATTACTTTTCCAAAAGTATGTCTGAAGGGAAAATTTAATGTGGTCTTGGCAAGTTATAAATTTTAAATAAATTCAAAGTGTTATTAGAGATATAGAAAGATTTAATTATATAGGTAAACCTTAACAAGATGACTTTAGAAGTAGAATAACATAAACATCAACTTCACCTTTACAATCTAAATCTAAAAGCAAACCTGTTTTCCTAAAGCATTTCTAGCTACCATATAAACTTGATGTCTTAATATTTAAATAAGTTAAATACTGCATTCCCATCTGCATAATTACATATATAGAATACATAAAGCATGATTATTTATTGATCTTTGAGTGCAGTGATATTAAAATATCATCAGAATGTGATAGTTTGAGGGGAGAAATAAATTTGTCCCTATAAATATTCATATATTCTTTAGAAAAATCATGGACCTAAAGTTTGCACACCGCACTAATGATCTAAGCATGCAATTCAAATAAATCATCTGCAGTCAGCCTGATAATCCATCTGTGCAGATATTTAAACACCATCAACACAGGTGAACAGTCACAATAAATCCCTTGAATTAAAATATGTAAGTGCGAATGCAAATGCACATGCGCACACACAGACACACAGGTACCATAATTGACATTAGCCTTACAGATTACCAACCTTAAAATTCAACAATGGCGGTCGAATTGCAAACATTGCCTTTACTAGTCTCTTCCATGTGAATAAAGAAGAAAATATAAGCATCTATTCCATTCATTTAGTGAACAAAGGTAATCTGGGAAAATCGAATTGTACCACCTGTCTGCAATGTAGAAAATGTAGGAAATAATTCATTGGCAAGTTGAATTATTTATTCGTTGTACTGGGATCACCATTTTTAGTAATATTTTGCCTAATGTATTTGGATACACATAAGCCAGATATATAGAATTCTCCTTAGTAAAAATTATAGCCTGTAAATTCTAAGTGCCGTTAGTGACAGTAAAACTGTTTATGGATACAATTATTCCTGAGGGTGGAAAACTCTCATAAGGAGTGATCTTTAGTTTAGAAAGATAAAAATAAAGCTGAGAAAACATTTCTATTTTAGTTACCAAAGTAATTTAAATGTACATTTATTCTTTACATTTACAAGTTTAATCTTCTGCCAAAACATGTTTATTAATAAGCACAAATAGATTACTCTACACAATACAATCACATAAAGGCTAGAGATCATTTTCTACTTGTGTCATGAAAGTTTACATTTAGTCACAACTTTGCTAACTTGATCTCTCTGATGGACTAAAATTAGTCAAATGTTATAAAATACAATGTAAATTTCTTTGGGTTAGGAAAATTACATAATATTGACACATTATTACACTTTTTGTTTTGTCTTTTTGAGACAGGGACTTGCTATGCAGTTCAGGCTGGCCTTGAGCTCACTTTGTAGCCCAGGATGGTCTTGAACTCTCAACAATCCTTCTGCCTCAGTCTCGCAAGTGCTGGATTTACAGGCATGCGCCACCATGCCTGGGTTGGCCTATTCTTTTTTAAGAATACTTTTTCTAAAAATAAGTATTTAGCAATGTGTTTTTATTAAAGCCTCTAGGTTCATTCTCTTTTTTTTGTACCAGGCATCAAACTCTAAACCTTATGCTTTCCAAGCAAGCACTGTGCTGCTGACCTATACCACCACTCTAGGTTCATTCCTGTATGCACTATAGAAGGATCCTTATTTTATAGGGAGTATCAAATATTATCCTTTCAAATATTCCCATAAAGCATAATTTACCATTATTTTATTCCAAAAAATAAACATCAAAGAAGCAGTCATTTCAAAGCTTCCTTCATGAATGTCTTATTCCTTAAAATGTATCATAACTTTATATTTTGAACCCATTTAAATCTTAAATGCTTACTGGGATACTGTTTTGATATCAAATAGCCTGTCTTATATTTTGTCATCTGCACAAAAATACAAAAGTAGATTTTTTTACTTGATAATACATATTAAACCTTTACTCTTTTGTTTTTTTAAATTGATTGTAGAACTCATTAACTCCCTGTTAAGTAAATGACCATCTTGTCTATAGGGTATACATTCCAAGACCTTAGCAGACACTTCAAGCTATAGATTACACTGCCCTCTACATAGTGCCTTGCGATACATACATGGCTATGAAAGACTGTAATTTATACAGCACCATGAGACATTAACTACCGCTAAAATACAGCAGCTACAAAAATATACCCTAATAAAATTTATCTATATATTGGCTCCTCTTCTCTCAAAATAACTGATTGCAATACATGCACCCTTCTCCTGTGATCAGTACCACTGTCATGGATGAAATGAGGTGAATCCTATTGGCCTTGTGACAGAGTTTACTATGCAAGCCTATTTGATATTATGGCACTTGGTATCACAAGCACTATGATGTCACAACCATCTAGCTGATGAATGAGATGTCTACTAAGGGAATGATGGCAGGTGGCACGTACAGCACGAACAGGTGGGACAAATGATGATTCGTGTCACCAAAGGGATGGGCAGGCCGGGGAGTGTTTCCCTCATGCTGCTCAGAATAATAAGCAGTTTAAAACCCATGAACTGCCTCTCTGTAATTTTGCATTTTGTATTTTCTAATCCAACTGAAACCATGGAATATGACACTCTGCATAAGATGGAACGATACTATAAAGAAGCAGTAAATATACAGTTTTATTTTGGAGTCCATACACAGAAATAAGTCACTTACGGGGTAATAAAATTGAAAACATTTCAGAGGAAAGGACAATCTTCCTCTCAGCTTATCCTATTTTGCTCCAGTTCCCACTTCTATTTATACCTTGGGCAAATATCACTCTTTTCTGGCAGGCAGAAAGGAGGGAAGGAAAGGAGGAAGGGAGGAAGGACGAAGAAAGAGACAAGAAAGGGAGAAAAGAGAAACAGAAAGACAAACTAAGAAACAAAGTTCCTTTAAAAGCAAAAAGGAAAATCCAACTTGCCTTGCCTTGACTTGAATGTGAACACTGTGCGGATGACAATGTTTATACAGTGGTTCAGGGGCAGATTAAACCCAGCAGAGAATCACCCAGCGCTCTGCATCAGGGATCAGGGAGGACCGTTTTCCTTCATATATTGTATATAACCTCTCCTCCAGCAAATTCCGCCTCACGAATTCTCTCCTACAGCTTTCTAATGCCTGGAGAAGAGGTTGAGTCTAGCCACAAGCTATCGAATAGCCACAGGCTTAGATATTGGCAAAGTTTCATCCTTTTCCAGTCTCCACACAAAGAACGACAACAACAGAAAAACCTAGTCTTGTAAAGAAAACCGTACAGACAATAAGGAAGTGGAAAGGAAAACAGATAAAGGCGCAGAGGCCCAGCTGTCCTGCACCCCAAGCCAGCAAAGCGCTGCGCGCAGCACAATCTTTTGTGTACCGCATTGGTTGAAAATGCCAAATGTGCCTGTGTTAAAGAGCATAGTTTATCTATGTGCTTTGGCCCACAGGTCCAAGAGCAAAAATATGTTCCAGATATTTTCTCCCGAGGCTGTTAACTCAACCCTGACATGCCTCAGAGAGACTTGCTCTATCTTGATGGCTGCAACCCAGGGTGATCCTCTGCACCAAAACCTAGCCTGGATTTCACTCCAACTTTTTATTTTTCTTCTGGAGAAGTAACTGGATTTTTTTTAAGCAACCGGATTGATTGAAGAATAAAACTAAATTTATTTAGGAATTAGTAGAGAAAGTCTACTGGATATAGAAAATGCATGGAATACTGGGTCTGTAGGACAGTGTGATCTACTTCTATCCATTGGATAAAACAAATACTTTAATTTGTAATTACTGGTTCAAGGAAAGTCTAATAGAAACATTTAATTAGTGACTGGATAAAGGAAGTCTGACTTTAATTCCTTTCCAAAAAGTAGTCCATGAGAGATTATTGCAGAAAAAACACCTTTAAACCATTCATTAATTTCATTCAATATTCCATGCATTCACTCAATATTCTAATTATGTAACAGCAAAGTAGAGTAAAATAGGTGAAAAAAAAAGATTCTTTGGATCCACCATCTTCTCATCCTTATCTTGCTTTTCTTTTCATTATTGTGCCTGTCACACTCCCTAAAGAAGCTGTGTTTCTGTCATTTTCACTGACCTGAAATCTTGAGGGCAAGGTGTTTCTCTGTAATTGTGACACTTACACTTAGTTTTAAAATGACAGTGTTCAAATTACTGTATATGTACCTTGTATTTAGTCAATTAATGCTTCCCTCAATAGCCTCATACTCTTTCCATCCAGTTTGATTTAACCTTAAGCTTCAGTTAACTGTTGTTCTAGGTGAATTTGCCACTGATGATTCCTACACTACTTTGTATGAGTGTCTGAGTACTGATTTAAGCAGGGTCCATGCTTACTGGCCATGTCCTCTGTGATGGTTTGTGTCTAAATGTCCTCCCAAAGCCTCATGCAGGCATAGATGGGGCTTTTGCAGGGGTGGCTGGATCTAGAGTGTGCCTGTGGATGGACTCATGGTGCAGTGCTAGGATACAGGGCACTAGAATTGAGGGTGTGGCTGTTACCTGCACTAAGTAGCCTGGATAAGATAGAGGAAGAGCTGTGGTCGTCTCTTGCTTGCTTTGCTATCTTCTGCCCACACAGACTGTTTCTCCTCCTTGATGCCTGTCTGCCATGTCACCCTGTCTGGGAGCCAGCCAAAGAGGAACTGAAACTTCTACACACTGTGAGCTACATCAACCTGTCCAACTTTAACTTTGGGGGTCGGGTATTTACCTCAGTGACAAGATAAAATGAAATAATACATCCTCGTTCTTACCCATGGACTGAAACGTGTCCCAGATACAAAATGCACAGTAGTCACCGCTCAGGATTCAGTGGGTTATGAAGCACATTTGGAAAAACTAGATCAATATACTAATCATTGGGTCTGTTGCTATAGAGATTCCACTCAGATGTCACGGGATCACAGTTTTTCTCTTTGGGTGACATAAGGAAAAGTAACAACCAAGGATAATAACTCAAAACTCAGTCTCCAAGTGGCATCAACACTAAACAAGGGTAACAGATTCAGAGAGAGGTGGAGGGAGTTGAATAATCAGTTTTCAGTATAGATTTCCTGGACAGTGATAAACCTAAGTAGGGAATTTGCTAAATTATTTTTATATAACTAGCATTAACTGTCCAAATATTCACAATTATGAAAACTCTTTGAGGGAATTACTGGAATTTTTTAAAGTTATAATTAAAATTTTAACTTCATCAGTTTAAAATACTTTCTAAAATAATAATTTATGAACAAGCCAAATAACGATTATTTTCTGATAAAAAATAAAAGGAATTCTGTAGGAAACATCAGTGTACATTCAGAAATTGTGTTTGAATGTCTGTTACAATTTTCTATTGTTACCTGTTCAAGAAGAATATTTCCACAGCACCAAACTAATGTGATCAGCACAATAGAAAATAAATAGAATGAGCTATAAAATAGAATTTGACATTAATTAAAATTCAATTTCAGGACAATTTTATAAAACTGCTCTCTTTTTATTTTGGTTTTTAAAAATCTTATATACTTTTTTTAATCACTACATTGAATATTCAGAAACAGTTGAATATACTTACTCAATGATAAAAATAACTAATTTTCCATTCAGCAGTAACAGTATGTTCCAAGATAAAGTGAAGTTGCTCAGTAGACAAGTTGTGATGAAATCAATACCTACACTCACTTTTTCTCATTCATTACCCTGTCCTCTAGCTCCTCTGTATTCACTGTACTTGCTGGTAAATAGGATGAGGGAACACAGATTTCAAAATAAGAATAAAATTTGTAGAAGTATAATGAGAAGCCATTAAATTTATTATAAAGGACTTCAGCTACACTCATTAATGATAACTATTTTCAATTATCCTAAAAGTTATCACCGTTATATGGTGAGTCCTGCCAAGTCTGTACATACAACTCTGTAAACCTAAGTGGTGTATAACTCTTTTTTACATATATCAAACAGCTACTTCTTAAATGAAATGTGCTTTTTGAAAATGGAGACAGAGAAATCTGCATAAATTTTCTCAAAATAAATGAATTTCAATTGAATATCCTATTTCATTCTAGTTCCAGGCCCAACTATTGTTTGGTTACAGTTTTCATGGAACAAGTTCCAAAATTTGAGAGATTCATAGCTAAGAGAGTTAATTCTGTACATAGCCAAGCAAAGTTCCTGAAAACAAATCATATACTGAATGTCACAGATGCTCCTGGTCTTTTTTTTTTGGTGGTACCAGGGATTGAACTTGGGACCTTGGGTTTGCCAGGTAGATGCTTATTCTACTGAGCTATATCCCTAGCCCCATGGTCTTAAATTTTGATGGCTTTCATGAATGCAGTTTAAACAAGGGAAAGTATGTTTTCTTCCTTTTTTGTGATATGCAGATTTTCTCTTTAGTTACTGCTATTTCTCTGAGAACTACCCTTCCTATACACATGGCCACTGAGGTACCTTTTTGGGACACAGGTACCTAGCCAGGCATGGTGCTAATTTCCATGAGGAGTATCCTGACTTTGGGAAGTCTCCATTTGAGAGCTGAGGTCACATCTCATCAGCCTCAGCACAGAGCCCAATGTTTTAAGATTTAAAAATACGAAGGCATTGGTAACCTTGGCCTAATATGTAAGCAAGGCAACATGCAACAATACCATAACCAGTATGGTAGTGTATGTCTGTAATGCCAGCACTTGGAGGTTGAAGCAGGAGGGACACTGCGAGGTGAAGGCCGACTTAGACTACATAGTGAGAGCCTGTCTAAAAGGAAAACAAAAACAGAAACAAAACAATAAAACAACAAAGCCAATGTCCAGAGGGAAGCAAAAGACACACACACACACACACACACACACACACACACACACACAGAATTCTAGAAAATATAGCTATATCTTTACTTAGGCATATTACTGTTTTTGAATGTGTGTAGTTTTCTACCACATTGAAAAGAAAAACCTAAATGAGAAGAAATTTTTGTTAATGTATTTGTCCTCCCTTTTCGGAGTTAAGAGATTACAAGTGTATTATCGGCGGTGTTGTACAGGGTAAGTAGAAAGGACCTGTTACACTTTCTGACATGTAAATATATAGTCATGTTTGTAATGACAAATACCTCCTGTAACCTTGGTCTCAAAACAGTTCGAGGCTCGAAGGAATTACATTTCTCTCAAGATTTTCCCAACTACCTATCTTCACGAAAATGAAGTCACATATGTTAAGCTCCTCGAACATGACACCATGCTGAGTTCTTTATATCGTTTCCTGCAGTCCTCACAACTATTTGAGATTATCAAAATCTTAAAGAACCTGGACTGACAGTGGAGGGGGAGGGGTCCAATTTGTACGTAGGTTTCCCGGGAGTTAAGGTCCCTTTTACTAATACGTTGTACAATTTCAAAATTCTTTGCCCAGTGAGTCAATATGCAGTCATGTCTTGTGAATTCACAGACAGGAAGATTCCTCCTGACTTTTATCCTCTCAGTACTAATAAGCTGGGCAGAAAATCTTTAAATACCAGAGCTTCGTTTTAACCCAGATATGTCTAATGTTTTGGCATTGTGACGTCAGGAGGAGTTCCTCAGGAAAATATAACAGTTTTTGACTAATAATGCTGCACAAATGCTGTACAACATTTCTACATGTTTCTCTACTCAGAAACATGTCATAGACTTCTAAAATATATTTTTAGCAAAAACTTGAAAGGATATAGAAGATAATTTTTTCAGAGGAGGAACCACCTATAAATAAGCAAAATGAACGAGATTGGGTGGCTATATTTTAAAGTGGTTAGCCAGGCATGGTGGTGCACGCCTGTAATTCCAGCACTCAGGAGACTGAGGCAGGAGGATTGTTGTAAATTCGAGGCCAGCCTAGGCTACAAAGTGAGTTCAAGACCAGCCTGAACTGCATAGTGAGACCTTGTCTCAAAAATACCAAACTAAATAAATAAATAAAAAGTGGTACATATTTAATCTACAAATAAAATTCATTATAACTGCAACTATTTATTCAGAAAATATGATGTGTTTGGTACTCTGTTATGATCCTAACACGCTGTTTTATAAAATCCTCAGAGCAGCTTGTGAAGTAGGTAGGGTTAATTTCTTTACTTATACATGATTAAATAGTGACTAGGACAGCTTAAATAAGATTTAAGTTTTCATGAAATACATTTGTATTCATACATATATGTATATTCATATATGTATGGTAGGGTTTTGTGCATAATAATTAGATTGATTTCTTTTATTTGATTTCCATTTTATGTAGTCTAATAATTTACTGAATTAAATGAATTAATCTTTTATTCATAATATAAAATTACATTTAATTTGCCACTAAACCTATGCCATGTAAAACCCAGATTATACTTTTAATTATCAAATAAACAAGGAACACATAATTTGCGTTATTATTTTTATGTAATTTATTTTATCACTCACCCATGATGTTTAAATCAAAATGACTCCAGCGGTACCAGGGCAAAGTGGTTACAACATTCCCTACCCCAATGCCAGGGCAGCATTCCAGGCCATGAAAATCTTCAACTGTATCTATAATTTCTCATTTTAATTTGGTCTTTTGATCGGCCTTAGATTGGAATCAAATTTGTCTGGAATGAGGAGAGCAACCCCTGCTCTCTTCTGGGTACCCACTGCACAGAGTATTGTTTCCCACGTGTTTTTAATCTGTATCTTTTTCAGTTAAATGTTTTCTTGCACAGTGCATATTGTTGGGTTTTCTTTCCTCATCCGTTCTTGATCCGCCAATCTATGTTTTAGATTGGGGCACTGCGGTCAATCACCTTGAGAGTTATTCCTGAGAGGTATTGACTTAGCCCTGTAAGTGCCTTCTTTTCCCAGTTCTCAGCGAGAACTGAAAGGTTCATCAGATCAAGAATATTTACTCAGAAGTTATGTCTAAAAATACCTCACAATATTACAGTGTTACTGTTGACACTCTTAATCCCCATGTATTACTAAAGAATGAGAAATTATTTTTAAATCATAACAAAAACATTCCAAAACACACATCATTACAGGTTCTAGAGTGTTTATTCCACTCGGGGGGGGGGCATGCGGGGGGGGCGGCACGCTTCTGACCAAAGCACATCACACAACATAATATCATCTTCCTATCTGTAAGAACTACTATGGCAGATGTATTTTGCATAATGTTCAGTTTTTTGTTACTGAAGTATCAAATATTTACAATTTTTGTTAATGGTGGTGGCATATTGAGAGACAGATTTTAAAAGCAGTGTCCAGGTTCACATAAATTACTAAAGAAATCATTTATCCATACATACTTTGTAGAATTGCTACCATAGAAGAAAAAATATTCGGCAAGTATATTATTTTAAAAACCAGAGTCAGGATCTAGAATTTAAGATCTAAGAATCATTCGTTTGTTCACCCGATGTCTGTGATCTTGCCTCCACAAGAAAAAACCTTCTATTATTAAGTAAACGTGTCTGTACGGAGGAAACCTCAGCACGTGAGTGGGGAACAGCCAGGAGCCGAGGCTGGAGAGGGCAGAGGTGGAGGAGGGGGAGGAAGGTTGGCCAGTGAGTGTTAAGTGACCCGGACGTGGGAGCCAGAGACCATGGTGTGCCATCCCACAGCAGGGTAAATATAGATAACGCTATGTACTGGTTATTTCAGAAGGCCAAAGGAAAAGATTGTAAATGCTCTATGATAAAGAAATGATATGTTTGAAGAGGTAGATACATTTAGCCTGATTTAAACATAACACTACCTACATATGTATCCCAACAAGGCATCAAACACTATTACTATGTATGTTTTTATTTACCAATAAAAAATAGATCTCACTTTCATGTTATTTAAAGAAACAAAGCTTCAACATGAATACACTATTTAAATCCATAATGGTGAGATGATAACTGTCATGTATGAAATAAAAAATACACATTGCTTTATTGAATTAATGCAACTATACATTGTAAACACGATATGTAGGTTGATCATTCAAACAATTTATGAAGGAGATCAAAACAACAAATCTGCTGACACCCAACATGAAGTTGGAAACAGTAAGATGGTTCCTTAATCTCAATAACTGAAACTATAACTCTACGTATCTTTGCACAAATATTTTAAATTATGTTTACGGGAGAACATTTCACAATTGAGGAAAGAAAACAGCAGATCTACCAAAGAAAAACTAAAAATAATTGCTTTCCTGTTGCTCATTCTCAAACTCAAACCCAGGCAGGGGCCAGGGACATAGCTCAGTAGAATAAGTGCCTGCCTGGCAAGCACAAGGTCCTGAGTTTGTTCCCTGGTACCACAAAAAAAAAAAAAAAAAAACAAAAAAACCCAGGCAATATGGCTTCTAAACCAAGGTAAAATAATAATAATAATGAATGATAATTTTAATAATAGCATTATAAGAAAATTTTGTCATATGAAAATATATAATAATGTTTCCTTTAGTGAAGAAAGTATACAAAAATTATCATTTAGAATCCAATAAATAGGAGACCTTCAGAAATTTTGCTTTGCCACAGCCTACAGAAGGACAATATTTCACCCATTTCTACCTCAGTAGATTAAAGAAAACTGAAGAGCTCTTCACGTAAGGAGAAAGCAGTGTGCTTCTCACTTTAATATTATGGAAGATCTCAGACACATTTTTTCTTTGAACCATGGAAGAGTATATACAAACTTGTGGTTTTCAATTATCTTATCTGATATGGGGAGCCTTTAAAATACGTATTAAACAGGAAAGAAGATAGGCCGTTCAGAGGAGCTGTAATGCTGTGTGATGAAAAGCCCATCAGTGTGAAGTATTACAGTTAAAGCTCCGCGAGAGACAGTATGTACAGATACATGCCTCTAATCAAGTTGGCTTCATTTATTGAGATAGAAAATCCCTTCCATACAAGGAAAAGTTTGGCAAAATGCATATTACTATAAGTGCCTATTCAAGTTCATGATGTGCTAACTAAATTCTCAGTTGTTTCACTCTCCTTTGTATGAATAGAATAGATTGTATCTAATTGAAAACTGCAGTCAGAAGGCAATCAAGCTGACATGGTTAATAACAGGCGTTTCTACTGAAGTACCATTATGAGCTAAATTAAAATTACATTTCTGTACTAAATGTGAAGTCTGTTGTTATTAAATGTACAATTCTTTTAAAGTTGGAGGTAAAAGTAAGAAAAATCATGGATTTTTAAAGTGACTTTATTGTGGGAGCTCATCTTTAAGTAATACATTTCAACTTGATTATTTTAAACTTCTGGCCAGAGATTTAGCTCAATGGCATAGTGCCTGTCTGGCAAGAATGAGCTCCTTAGTTCAATTCCTGGTACCAAAATAAATAAATAAATAAACTTTTGATATCTTGTTGTAAGTCAGGAATGTTAATCTTGAGCCAGTTGGTGATAAGGAGGAACAATTATTTTTCTCTTTGAAGCAGAGTTAGTGAATCAGCAAATGATATGTGATTTCTGTAAGAAAAGTAACTTCCTGATGTAGTTACCACACACTTAAAAGAATGAAAGAAATATTAGACCCATCAAAAAAAAAATGGATCTATTTAATGGTGACATCTAGACATCTTATATGATGCCATTTATTTTCTGGTCAAAACTAAGGCCAATTATTTAACAGATATAGGACCTAATTTTATTTAACCTAAGAAAATGACACAGATTGAAAATTAATGAGTACGGGGCTGGGGATATAGCTCAGTGGAATAAGCGCTTGCCTAGCAAGCGCAGGGTCCTGAGTTTGATCCCCAGTACCGCACAAAAAAAACAACAAAAAAGAAAATTACTGAGTATGATAATAGCCACTGTCAATCCCTATCGTTTTGTTCTGAAACCCTGTATCATTTTATTGGTTTTGTTTTGTTTTGTTTCTGTCTATGTTGTTGCTATTTTGCTAATGTTCTTTCTTTATTATTCTCTTTAAAATAAAAAAAAATCCCTGAAAACAATTCTATATTATATTTTAGGACCTATAATTCTTTCTCTTTTCCTTCATTATAGATCTGGGAGTGTAATGGGAAAATAATTTTCCATCAGTTTCTTTCCTATTTTTTGTCATCTACCAGGTGTTGTAAGGTTCGTGGAAGGCTGACTGATCAATAGTGTTACATGCATGGAAAAAGAGTGATGGATTCTGGGTAGAGCTAAACTTAAAAATTTTAAGACATAATGAACAACTGACAATTTTTTTCTATAATGGAAAGAATTTTAAAAAGAAAAGAAAGCACAAATCAATATCGAAATGAGAGAACTACTTAGAAACAGAAAAGAAATTCGGGTTACAAAAATAAAAGCAGAAAAACAAAAACAAAAACAAAAACTGCTTTGGACTTTTTTAGTTAGATATACCACATAATTCCAGAAATTGGTTTGGGGTAGATTTTTCTCTTTTTTCCAAGTGAAAGTTTCCTACACTGGTCAACAACTACATCTACTGAGTGTCACTTTCGTAAGTGTTTAGTACATTCATTAGTATGTCTCTTGTGAAGTCAGATCAATCTCTGCTTTTAAAGTATGTGCAGTTCAAACATATCCTTTTATTTTTCCTTACATCAATTTTAGTTAAATTTACTCCATTTCTCTATATTTCTTCAGCTTTGCACCACTAGCACAATCTCCATGTGTTTTAATAATGGGTTTACTCCTTTCCCACTCCCACCAGATGGTAAATCCCATGAGCCAAGAAATGCTAATGTGTGATTATAATGAACACAACTCGCATAAGGCATAGTATATGCTGAGTGAGTATTTGCAAAATTAATTAATTAGAGAAATACATTGAAGCTTTGAAATATATGCAAGAAGACAAAATAAATTATAGATAATATGTGGGATTTTGGGAAAGGAAAGAATAAAGAATTATTACTATAAAAGTAGTGGTCCAGCAAAATCTCAGAATGAGTTAAATTTGACTAGAGAGATGACAGTTTACATGTAATGTAAAGATAGTTTATTTCAAGGAATAAAAACCATAAAGCTGATACAGTACATTTTACATTTGAGGTGAATGATAGTCTGGGTGATCTAGTTAAGACATAAATCCATTCACATTAGTATTTTCTCTAGTAGTTGCACATCTTAGCAATTGGTCTGTTTCAATTTCATGGAAACATTTAGTGGGCAATGGGACAATTTCTTTTTCCACGCTATCATCAATCTTGAAAACAAATCTGTTGGCCACTTCAGTATATACTGACTTGGTAATAGATTAACCAATGAAGCCTTCTGCTTTGTTGGTATTATCTTAATAAAGAAACAGAATTAGATCATTTATCCTAGAACTTTAGACTGTAAGTTTCTCTGTCATTAAGCAAAAGTGTTTGGGAAACCCTCAGTCACCATCCCTGCCCCATGTGCCCAAGCCTATGTGTAAAACAATATATTAAAGTGCAGATACAAGTGTGTATTATACAAATGTCTCACCTTTTCTCAGAATTTATTAAGAACAGAATCAAAACAACATACAGTATTGCTGTGTATTTTTCATGGAGATATCTATAACACTGTAGAAAGAAATAATTTCAAATATGTGTTCATTGCATGTATTATTGACATCTTTTCCTTTCTGAGTAGTCTCAAGTCCTTTCCATCCTACCATTTACTTTCAACATAAGTCAGTTTCTGTGTATGGTGCTCCCCTCTCCTTAGAGCAGTCAGTGCTGGCCTAGACTGGGGAAACTACTGAGTATCTTACTGCTTTGTTGTCTCTTGTAGTGCAATAGTGGGCAGTATATAGTGTGTGCTGTTTCAATATTTCACTCTTTTTTGTGATCTAAAGTAGCCAGGTCGAGAGAACTGTGTCCTGTCTCCCCACGCTCTTCCAAGCCTACATTATAGCTCCTGGAACTATAGTCTTATCCGAATGCAGTCTGAAGGCAGACAACTCCTACAAGCTGCAAGGGGGCCTTCACCTGCCCCATGTTTGCATTGCTCTAGTACCAACAGATATAGACAAGACTGGGCCAGCATTGCCTATACAAGTACAAGTCAATTATTCTGATTTAAGAATCTCAAAACAGACCAAGATGGAGTAGACCTTACTGCTTCAACTCAGGGCCACCTATTGTTGGGAAAACAGTCCTTGAGATCAGTCCGTGTCAGCAAAACTCTGCATTGAGTTTTGGAGCCAAAGTCCTAGCCAATTGGACTTGTTATTTGTCCCAGCTTTTTACATATGTGTGGGAGTTAAGAGAGAACATTGAGACCAATGGTAAATCTGACTATCATCACATCCTCTGGAAAAATATATTACTTAAGGTCACATGCATACCCTCCAAGGTTACCCTACTTAGCACAACAATCTTCCCATTGCTACCACTGGAATTTTTGATAGTTTTAACTGACTACATTTTGCCATTTTTCCATTACAGTTACTGTATTCCAATGTACTATGTAAAAAACATAGACAAATATATGAGCAGTATGATCTTATTGCGAGTTATCACCCCTTGTCTACTCTTCATTCTGCACACTCAATGTATGTTTCAGGAGAACTTTCTTCATTTTATTAACAAATGCTTTCCAGCTGTTTACAAGAATGTTGATCACATTGTAGGTGCTGCATAAGCACTTGCAGAGACAATTGTTGAATAATAGATTTTCAGCTACATTTTTGTAATAGTAATGTTTACCTTTAAGAAATTTTTAGTCGCAAGCCTCCATAACATGCTGAATCTCACAATGCATTTTAATGTTTTAGTGCTTTATTTGTATTATTCATTTGAATTAAGTTGGTGAATGTTTATTCTTATATTTTTAAAGATATTGTCTAACTTGTATTAACTGTTAACCACTCTTTAAAACTCTGTCTTTTATTGGATTTAGTACAATAGAATGAAAATCTTGTTTGAACAAATAAAAAAAATCAGCAGTTTGCTGTTCGCTGTGTTTTGCTGATCTCTGAGTATTGATTTTCACATTAAACTTCACTTTCTATTTGTTGTTATTGAAAACGTTAGCAAACAAACTGACTTAAAGGGACATAAATCCAAATGAACAATTAAGTAGTGCCACTAGCTAGCTTTTTAAATGTCAGTTAATTTTTTATTTTTATAAATCCTGGGCGAAGACTTATTTGTCTCTTCCTGAGCAGGAAGTACAAAGGAGTGAAATTTTGTAATTACCTGTGGTAGTTTCCTTTAAGAAGCACTTAAAAATTTTTAGCCTTCAATTTCTGTGAGTAATGACTGCTCACAGACTTTATTTATAAGTAAGGGAGATGATGGTACTGGATAATATGTAAAGAAAATGTAGTATACAATGGGATTCACATAAACTTCTGTGTCTTGGCTAACATCTCCATTGGAAAATATCACCTCCAGGAAAGGCTATGCTGAATGCCCCTAACTGCTCTTAATAGCGATGAACGTTTTACAAATTAAATTGCAGATATGGTCTATGTTCCATACAGGCAATCATGTAAATCAGGCATGATGCAATATAGGACAGAGATAGCAGAAAAACAAGGAAGGGAAAATATGTTTGCAACAAATTCAAGGTAATACTACTTTTGTGTATTAAGACTATATAAATGCCTAAAAGTGTAGTTCAAAAGAAATTATAACATAAGTTCTAAGCTTTTTTACTAAGAGTTAAACATAGCATGCATCTAACCAATGAGGAAAAAGTTTCTCATGGTACAATTACAGAAACCATTTAAACTTTGGAAGCCAGCCTCACTGTGAAGATCTTCAGGCTGAATTAGGTTATGACAGGAATACAGGATTCGACTAGAAATATATTCCACTGGAGGAACCTCCATGAATTGCTTCCTCAGTCCTCTTCCTTCAGTACTCCCATATGTATCATTGTTTTATGTGCAGTTTCATATGATATCATAATATATTTCACCAGAATATTAGTTCCTCAAAACGAGAGGGCAAGTGTCTAATACACTTCCTTTCTTTTCAAAACATATACCAGGCAATCAGTAAATGGCCGTAGAAAGAAATGTTTTTCTTTGGAAATAAGTCTACTGACTCAAATAGAAGAAGCTATTAATTTGGCCAAGTTTTCAGGAAATATATCAGATATGTTAATAATATATCATGAAATTTCACAAGTTGTAAAAGTCCAACAAAAGAATGCCACAGTTATGACTACAATACAAAGACAAGTATAGTCTTACAAAACTAAAGAATGAATAGTCATGTTACCAATTTGTAAAATGGCAGGGTATTTACTTTTTCGTTGACAATACTGGGATCGCTTCAGTGTGTCTCAACCATAACCAAGACTTTCTCTTCTCCTGTATTGACCTCACCATCTCATCCACTGTGTTATCTACTTTTTCAATTGTGCCCTTTCCCAGCCACTTGCCGCCGTCTTCATGGACCACTGCCCACGCTGTTCAGCTTTCTGCAGTTGGAGTCCCGATGGTACCAGGGCCAGTGTCCCTTTGTCCTTTTCACCTGCACTGGAGGGTTTCAAGATTAAACCATTCTGCAGTCTTGGATCATGAACCATTCTTTAAAGACCAAGATGTATTGCCTATTATATTGTCTTGGTTACTTTTCTCTCGTTGCTGTGACAAAATACCCAACGCCCAAAATGAAGGAAGGAAAGGTTTATTTAGCTTACAGTTTGTGGAGGTTTCAGTCCGTACTTGGCTGGTTCTGAGGCAGAGTGGCACATGGCAGAGGGCAAATGTTCATGGAAGCAGAGCACAGCAAAAACAACCAGAGCAAAGGGGAGGAATGGCAGGCAAGCAGCCTCTTTCTCTCCCTTACCTTCTAAACAGGCTACCCCCAACCAGCGGGCGTGCAGCTCTCACACAATCTTCATGCCCTCCTCTTCCAGGAGCTCAGGATATATACAAAGTAAGCACCTTGGCTTCCTACTGAGTCACTCAGCCAAATCTTTAGACTCCCCAAGTTGACACAATGTATAAACCATAACATACATAAAAAGGAGGCAGCAATAACTTACCATCCAAGGTGTTTTCCCTATAAAGAAACATGCTACAAAGAAGGAGTTCTTGCACTTCTTTACCAACACGTCCAGCCACCTCAGCTCACACAGACCTGCACTTCACAGGATTACAGGGGCCTAAACATAAATGGCACCTTGCCAATGGAACATACAGTTCTGAACAGGAGGTGTTAGATTTGATTTTATCATTTTATGCAAATGTATGATCTATCTCATTTTAGGAGCTATCAATTGAGTGGTAACTGGAAGGGGAAAGCTATAACTTAGTAGGCTGCTATAATGTATTCATTTTTATGCTAATTACCTATGTCAAATAATTTTGTGTTAATTTTCTCAGAAACTTTGAGTTGTACTAGATTGCTTCATATGCATATGAACAAACATGAGTAACTGGCTATTTCCAATTGATTTAAAGTTTTTCTATGTAACTTTATCGTAGCAGCAGTTTTGAATACATAGCTATTAAAATACAGTGGAGTTTATTTGTCTTCTGGTGCACACATTCAGATACATATGCTTTCCAAAACTGTACAGTCACTCATCTAGCTTACCAATCCTATATGAATGTCAAGGTCTTCATGAGTGATGCCCTTGAGGACAAGGATGATACTTTATCTCTTGAATTCTTTGCTATGCACATTGGTTTGCTGATAGGCAGCCAAGCCGGGAGAAATTCTTAGACTTTGCTGCTTTCCAGGGATCTACAGACCTGACCAGGCTGATCAAAGTCAGCTGATGGCAGAATATCAAGCTTTTGACTTTACACTGTTAAAGGAATTAAAACAGAGTAATAAATAAAGGAGCCCAAGGGCCATTTATCTTGGGGATCTCAGATTCTATTGCAGAGACTCATCACCTAACACCTCATGGTGTGAGAAATCTCACCCAATTCCGTCTGTCTCATGGTCAATACTTACATTTTACATTTTAATGTTCAGCTGCAAAAGCAAGCTATGGAGCAGGCTGACTGAAACATACAAGATGACAGGGCTAATATACTGTGGAATACTTTATTGGAAACAGGATAATTTGTAGATGTAGCACAACAGTCGTGGTACACCAATGAGACTTTTAAACAAATAGGACATAAAAGAAAAAGTGCTTAGCTTCCTGTGACCAAGGACAGAGCTCCTGTCCAGTCTTTTCTTAACACCTTACTAGGACTTAGAGAAGCTTACATACACCTTGTGGCCCAACTACAAGAAGCCAGACAAATTCCTTATGCTCAAGCAGCCAACGTACATGTTCTTCATCTCACTTATGATGTCAGCTAAGACTGTAAACAGGCTCTGGCCACCATGTGAGCCTCTAAAGAGTTAAACAGTTACATTGAGGCTTGGCAAGATATCAGTTCGAAAATTCATAGGGGGTCTGTGTAAGTTCAAGCTATGCTGGCTCTTATACAACAAGGTAAGAATAATAATGCTAAAAATGTTGAATGTTTTAATCATGGGAAAATGGGACATCATCACCAACAATGTATGTCTGCATGTCAAGGTAATAACTAGAATCTCTGAAACTTGCACTAATTCTAATCTGGGAAATGAGACTGAACTGGGTCCCTACCCATGATGCCAAAAGGGTACTCACTGGGCTTGCTAGTCTAAATATCAAGAGGTGGAGCTCCTCTAATGGGAAACAAGAGAGGGCTCAGCCCTAGGGCCCTCAGATATTAGGGGTGACCTCAAAAGGGAATCAGGCTTTCAATCAGATTCCTGATCAAAACCTCCATCAGACTTACCCAGTCCAGACCCATAAATGGGTTAGAATTCCCAGAGCAACATTGCTTCCCTCATTTGAGGAATTTCAGAAAACACAGGCTTAGGTCTACCAGCTGCTTAAAAGGTAAATCTCATGGGCAGTGACAAGCCCATGGCCATTCGCACTGGGATTTGGGTAACTCTACCTAAAAATACTATTGGACTAATTATGAACAAACCTTCTTTAAATGGAGAAGGTTGTTCTGTTATGCCCAGTATTATTGATAAAGCTTATCCAGGTGAGATCAGGTCTCCATACAGACAGTGGACATTTGAGTGAGTGAGTCTGGAGAATATATTGCTTAACTGGTGTTATTACCAGTACGCTCATCTGCTGACGCCTAGTTTAGACAGGGTCTCCCGCAAACTCCTGATAATGTGTATGTTGCCATGATGGCCATCATAGCATGTGTGCTGTTTCCACTGTTACAATTACAAAAACAAAAAGGGGGAAGTGTTGGGAAGCACAGAGTGTAAATTGAGGCTGGGGACTGGAGGCCTCTGTGGAGACTTTAATAGCTCCATGATGCTGTAACACTCCAGGGCAAGATCACATCAGCATAGGATCCCCCTGTCCTCTGAGTCAGCCAAACTGATCCCCATCGACAAGAGATCCTCATTAGTTTAAGATCTCCACTGCCCTCCAACCCATCCAATACTCCGCCCCAGCATTGTATTCACCAGATAAAGAGCAGCCAGCTCCAAGGGTCATTGTCTCTGCCTATCCTGAGGCTCTGACCTCACAGCCTCATCCTTTATCCCTCACCTGGGCACCTGTAGGCAGATCAAGGAACTGGGAACTGATCTTGACTGACCACTGATACTCAACTGGACACTCACCTGAGTCGTTAGTGCCAAAATTTCCTTTTTCTGCCAAGTAAGCTTCTCATCTGATCATTTTCTAATTCCATCAGTATCCCCACTTTCCAATACTTTCCTAGCAAAGGACAGTTCTTATTAGTGACAGAAGCCTCTGACAAATATTCTCAACTGGTGTCTAATTAGAAGTTTAATCATTCCCTAGAAACCTGGGACATCAGTCAAGGTGTGAAATTCTACATTAGAAATTCAAAGCCTTGAGTTGTAAATGCTACAGTTATTAAACTCTGTCTCACAATAAAATATGTGAGTGGTGCAGAGTCAAGCAATATTTCAAATAACTAATTTTGGATAAAATAATTTATTTCTTACATTCTTATATTTTAGAAAATGACTTGTAGCCAAAATTCAATTAATAGTTGAATAAATTAAAATACATCCCTATAGGAAATATATGTAGCAGACAGAATGTAATATACTAATAACCAAGAAGCTAGCAAAATCTATTTAAATTTTATTTATATAAATGTACATAAACCTCTTTACCTGTGTATGTGAGTGTGTAATTCATATAAATACTTAACATTCTGGAAAGATTTCCTAACAGAAGCCATGTTGCTTGGAGCAGGGGAGATTGAGAACATTCATTTTTACTTGATATTTTTTGTTTTAGCTTTTACAAAGCAAGTTCCCTAACAACCTAGAAATGCTTAATTTTACTTTTTATTTTCAGTTTAAGGTTCATTTCTCAAATTTTAATATTTAAAGCTTCATGTTGCTTTACAATTCATCTGAAAACTGAACAATAACATATTTGAGATGTTAGTTATAATTTCAGGAAGAGAATTTACCCGACCAAAATATCAACTGATTTTTAATTTTTAAAAGTCTGGACTACACTTTTCCACATCATATCCCGTGACCAACCTCTAGTGATTGCTGGCTGAGAGTGGCTATTGGCACCCATGGAGAGTCTGTCACTGACCATGATCACCTTGCGTATCTAAGTGACAGACCCACAGCCGCTTTGACAGTGTTGCACCTCACAAGCACCCAAGGCCAATTAATCCCTTATGAATCAGTTCAGAGGTAGCCAACTGTGACAGTGTCAGGGGGATGTCCGCTCTCCTTGATAAAGGACACTGCAGTACTTAAACCTGCGATAGTGAGTGTCTACAAAACATCTCCTCACAGTCACCTCAGGGCTATTTTAAAAGGAGAAAAAGTTAGTATTCTGTGATGTGGTGGGAGTCCCTGGATTCACAGAGCATTGCCACTATTGAAACCAGGCTCTGGGGCAAATTTCCTTCTTATCATTAAAAATAAAACTATAATATATATATATATATATATATATATATATATATATAGGCGGGTGTATGTGTATGTGTTAGTAAATGATAGTGTGGAAAGTATAACAACAGTGTCCAAAGTGTATCCTGAGTGTGCAATGCACCTATTTAAGCTTCTCTCCCTCTGCAACAAGTATCATAATCTCAAAATCAACAACAATTCTGTAGTTTTACGTTTCCAGGTTGCATAACGTTTTATGAAATGAATGCTTTGTCTTCCCAGACATAATAATATGGCTTGTGACTTTTAACATGTACCCAGAGCACAATAAAATAAAGAAATCCCTGCATATTTTTGTTACTCTATAAGTAAAGAAATTGTTGCACAACACTGATGAAGAACTCATGAACACAGTATTGTTAGTTAATTCAATAGAACTGTTGCTTGATGAAGGTGTATGAAAGTTTAAATGGTTTTATTCATTGAAAGTCATTTAAAAATCCATTAATCTTTTACAACTTGGTGTGGGAAAAAGATATATACTCAAATTCACTTGCCTGCTCTCGTAACAGTTACACTGAAATTTAAAGATCACATACCACAGAATGTTATACAGTGTATTTTATAAATCAAAGAATGACATGTAGCCACTATTTTGCTCTTATTTAACTTTTGTAATGTTCAGCAGACGATTTATTTTTCTAGTTTATACACTACAAACATTGCCTCTCAGACTAATTCAATTTTCAATAATATCTTTACAACTTTTCCTATATTCTCTGGGACTAATGCATAGAAGGGTAGCTCAAAATCTTTTTAAATACTAACAAATACTAAATTTATTGAGCATATAATCTGACAGGAATTATTTCTAAACATTGTGATTTGGGGGACCAGTTTATGCTAAAATACCCATTCATTATTCATCTGAAATTCCAATTTTACCAAAGGTCCTATTTTCTTACTTGCTAAATTTGGCAGAACAAACCATATCAGTTAATTGGGAAAAAACATCAGAATTTTGGGTGTGCTTGAGGAAGTGTGTGCTCAAAGATTTTTTAAGTGTTCAGATGTCACATATAAGTCAAAGGAGGTGGGAGATGATGGAGGTAAGATTTACAATCCAGTCATTAATATAAAGCTATTATTTTCATAGTGAAATGCCCTAATCATCAGTTTTAACTATTTTTGTAATTCGTATATTTAAGGATAACTATTGTCACAATACTTTTATGCTCTTCACTAATTTAATATGTAGTTGTAAGAATTCTGATTATCTGAAAAGAGAGGACTTAAGAACTCACAAAAATCACTCTAACAAAGCACATTTCTGAAACGTATGTATGTGAGATTTTTAGATTGTTTTTTTAGAATGCTCTCATTGATACATTGATGTTTAAAATAATTCTGAGCTGCTACAAAAGACCCTTAAATAGTTACTGAACTCTAAATATGCTATTTTGATTAAAATAAATAATTATTCCAAAACTGTTACGTTTTTTTCCAAAACTATTATGTCCTTTTATACATTTGCCTATCAACTCTCTCAAGCTGAGCTGTAGATGTTAGTATTTTAGATACATCTACAGCTCTCTGGGGATCGAACCTCCATTGGTAGCTATGCTGAGCAGTCTCTCTTTGCAACTGCCTGGAGCCACACTGCCCCAGATTATCTAACTTGTGATAGGCATCTCACACCATGCCAGTTTTCAGGAGACTGATGGACATAACGGAACATTTTCCCACGGTGACAGCTGACCTCAAATATATGTTAATGTCATGCTGGCATGACACTTCTGTACGTCTTCTTTTTCAGCCTGGAAAAGCCCTGTTGAGAGTAGAGATTGCATAGGCATATAAGCATGCTAAACACTGAGTTTTATAGAGTATTGAAAACATGTGGGATTACATAATCCTGGGGTATAAATTATTAATTATTTTATATAGAGTCATAGATAAATTGTCATGAACCTCACTTTCTTAAATTGTAAATTAGACACATTATAACCTGCCTATCATATATGTATATGATTTAACTATGTCACTCTCTCCTATATTTTATTTGTACACTCTAAGTAAATTTTTGGTGGTAGCATATTTTTTAAAGCATAAACAAATAAGATTACAAAGTAGAAGACACTGGAGCACAAGTGTCTCTCGATCTCTCATGTTTCTCTCCTTGAGCAGAGAATTGCTCTGAATTATATATTTAAAGCTGTTCTTATAGTACGGAAAATGGCCCTGGAAGATGGAGAGAACATCTCCTGCAGGGCAAGAACATTTTAACTCTAATGAAAGAAAGATAGTAATTTTAAAAATGTGATTGACAAAAAAGTAAGTAAAATTTATAGAGCAGGACAGTCAGTATACATAAGATATGAGTACAGTAATACCTCAGTTCCCAAATGATTCTCTTCCTGAGCAACTTGGCTCAGAAACAGAAAGCATTCTGAAGAACTTTGATTCCATTCGCAAATCCTGCAGTGGTGACAAACATGGCCACGGACCTTTTCCCTACAATTGCGGAATGAATGAATTTTGGAGTCGTGGTAGCACTGTACAAGATCAGATCCTCGCTCTCTTATTTAGCAGCAGCCAAGTAATCTAAGCTCACCAACCCTCTGCTTCTTCTCATAAAATGGAAAAACTTCCTTCCCATCTCACAGATTTGCTGTAAGGTGACTTGTTTTATTCAAAATAATTCTAGCAGTGCTTTATAAAGATGAATGCAGTACTGAAAGCAAAACTAAATACACAAAGCTATTTCTTTTTGTTTTTACTTAACTTTGTTCTATTTATTTATTTAAGAAGTGCCAGAATCCCATCTAGGGCATTAAATATACTAGGCAAGTACTGCACCACAGATAGTGACAGGTCTTGTTTTCTATTTTAGACACACATAACTGGACACTTTATGGAGTACAATGCAATGTTCGAGTACCTATATGGGTTGTATAAGAATGAAATCTTCATACATTCATACTGTCAGCTTAACATTTATGATAGATAGTGGTGTGATTCCTTAAAGTTTTCTCACAGCTAATTTGAAGTATATGATAGCTTACTGTTAAGCACAGTCACTTTAAGGGGCAACAGAACACCAGCTCTGGTTTATCCTACCTAAGTGTAACAGCGTATCAGTGAGCAGCTCGTGCCCATCCTCTTTTCTTCTTCTCGTTCTCCAGTCTGTGAGATATATTATAACCCTTAAGTCCTTTGATACTGAATTTATTTTTATATTCTACATGTGATTGAACTTATGTGGTATTTGTGTGTGTCTGAATGACTGCATGAAAATCCTCCTATAATTTCATCCACGTTTCCACGTTGTCATGAATAATAGGATCCTGGGCATTGTGTGCTTGAATAACGTTCCTCTGCATACATGTGCCACATTATCTTTATCCATTGGTGGATCTGTAGGTTGGTATCATCTCTTGCCTATTGTGAGCGGTGCGGCGCTATGGTAAACACTCACTTGTAAACAGTGCTGTAGTGACCATGAGTGTTCAGGTATCTCTTCAATATTCTGATTTTCTTTCCTTTGCACATATATCTATGAGAGGATTGCAGGATCAGACACTGGTCTATTTTTAAATCTTCTAGGAACCTCCACAGTTTTTCTCAATGACTATATTGTCACATCCTATTTATAGTATGTAACAGTTCCCTTTTCTCCACAGCCTAGCCAGCACTGGTTTGCTTTTGTTTCTGAGAATTATATTAATGTAGCCAAAACTGAGTTTCATACTTGTTAATTTCATGATAAATTCAAAGAAAAACCAAAGTATTACAAATATATGACTGATATAATACATATCACCTATATGAGAAATATGGACCCATATATCTATATTTCAGGAATATATGTGTGAGTATCAAACATAATTTTAGGCATGAATGGTCACATTCCCTAGAGCTTACCTTTATAAATGATACAACTAAAAATGTGTCAAAATGTTGACAGTTGAAAGGAGGATGGTATCATTCTATACTTTTAAAGTTCCTAAAAATTATATTAAGCATGAAAGAAAATTATGATTTTTAAAAACTGCCTAAAAAACTGCTAAATACATAAGTACCTAACATTTCACTTCTAGGTTGATGGGCTAATTCGCATACTTTATGATGTGGTCCCATAACTTTTCCTTCTGTATAGTCCCAGTAACGTATGTCCCTCCCATATTTCAGGGACTGGAGTTCATTCCCCTCTATCCTCCCTAGGTATAGGGAGCCAATGAAGCAATGAGGATCCCAGGCTTATTTATGAAAAGTTTTAAGTATATTTAATAACTCCTAAATGACAAAAATATAAAATAGCTAGAATAAAACATGCATCAAATTAATTAAATTTTGAAAAATGTTGAAGTATGAGATTCAGTTCTGTAAAATATTAATATATATACAAGATGTTTTATTTTCTCATAAGCTATAGAAATGACATCTAGACAGACTCATATTTAAAGGCCAGGGATAAAATTTAACTCTACTGCTATAAAACTAAATAAATTCAATCACAGCTATTCACACACAAGCACATACTAACTTCACACTTACATGGGATAGAGAGGCAGATATGCACAGGTGAATATACTGATTCTCCACTTATCCCACAAGGAAGATGGATCTGTAACAATAAAGAACTTGCTGCACATAAACCATTAAGCAGTGGTCGTAAAATTACAATTATCCAAAGTGCCTCAGTGAACGTGTACACTTATGGCAGGACAAAAAACTAACAGAAATGTCAAAGATGAGGAGAAGAACACAGTAAAGTGCAGCCTTCAAATGCCTTATTCACAGTTGGGATCCCAAGTATGACTTAGCCTGCAGAAAGACAAAATCAAAGCAAAACAAAACAAAGCAAAACAAACAAACAAAAAATCACACATTTAAGCAAACCACTTAATCTTGGAGGAGAGAGGGCGCGGGACTACTTCCCTGCTATCATTATATTTACCAGTTATTTATCATCAATTCTTATTAATTGTCATATTTAAATCCCATAAAATATGAAAAAATATGTTTATTTGTATAGTTTGACAGAGCTATATATAATTCTAGAAAAAATATAAGGAAAAGAGTATATTTAATTCATTTATTGATCTCTTTCTAAATAATGAACTTCTTTTAAAACTGTCTTAATGTTAGCCCAGAATCTACTACAATGCCTGACTTATACAAACTCAATGTTTCATCTATAAAATTATAATACCTGATCTATTTTTAAAAACAAAATTTTCATAATCAATTGTGGTAGTTTATACATCCAAAGTCAGAACTCTGGAAGGCTGAGCAGGAGGATTGCATGCTCAAGCTCAGCCTGGTCAATTTCATAAATTAGTAAGAGCCTGTCTCCAAGCAAACAGTAGTGAAAGCTCTGGGGATACAGCTCCATGTGAAAGTCATAGGTTCGCTCTCTGGTATCAAAAACAAAAACAGAATTTTCATTAAGCTCAAATTGGTTTAATACCAAAGAGGGTGCTACAATGGAACAAGGTAGCAGAGAAATACTTGGAAAAGAATGTAAGGTTTTCATTTAATAAATTTGAAATCCCTTTGTACTCAACAACTGGAGGGGCTGGGGATACAGCTCAGTGGGATAAGCACCTGGTTGGCAAGCACAAGGTCCTGAGTTTGATCCCCACTACTGCGAAAAAAATAAAACACTGGAAAAACCACTATTACATATATTCTATAGTGTCTTATTTCTAACACTTCCTACTCTTTGTTCACATTACATTGAAATTCAAATTCCTCCTGTCATCAGGCCATTTCTCTAAAACCTTGAATCTGGTCCAATCTTTGCTCTGTCCAATGCAGTGTTGGGCTGTAACAGAAATGACCTCACTGAGGATCTAGCTCCTAGCCCTCCAAGAAAGACCACACAGGACTCTCATTCCCTCAGAATCCTCCAGACTATGACAGCAAATCATAGAATGTGAGTGTTTTTATTTTACGTGTCTTGCTTATTTCTAGGTCAAAATGAACATTGGTATTTAGAAAGTTATACTTCATAAATTTAGGTTGCTCATCCATCTAGGAAGTGGTTTCAGTGTACGCAGGAAAACAGAGACCCATAAATACTGGAGGGTGAACTTTGTACATTCTCAATTTTACGGCCAAGTCTATTCTAGCATTGTGGGTGAAGAAATTTAATAGTTTATCTAGGAAGTCAAAGGAATAGAACTAAAAATTTAGATTATACGCTTCCTAATTACAGTAGAATGATGATAAATAAAAATATGTCTCTCTTTTCCAGAGGATACTTTGGACACTGTTTTCCTTATTTTTACTGAAAAAGTAGTCAGAATCTTACCCTATAAGGTCAACATGCAGGAATTTCTAATGACTACACAGAAAGGTACCAACAAGCGGACCTGGAGCACCTTTTGTCCATAGGTTGGTTCTGAGATACATCTGTATCTTTCCAAAAGACACTGTGAAAAACCCTGAAAACTCTGTATTTCACATTTACTTAAGATTCTTCCTCACAATTGAGACATAGCCCTGAGTTACACAATCCCTTGATTTCTATTTAAAAAGTGAATAAAAGAATAAAAATAGTCAGAAAACAATATAATAGCAAGTAGCAAAGTCCAAATATTAGACTGATCAGTGTGACATGAAAATGTTTAAATTATTTTTTTGGGCAGTAATTTCATTCCAGTCCACAGTGTATAGAGCAATAAAATTTCCATGTCCAAAAGAACTAACTCTGAGAATGATAATTTATAGGATTTTCTTCTTTGAGATAAGGTCTCATTAAGTTGCCAAGTTGCCCAAGCTGGGCTCAAATTTATAATACTCCTAGTTCAGCCTCCAAGACTGCTGGGGCTGTAGGCATGTGCCAGCACACCTGTTTAATTTATATGACTCTTAACTACATCTACCTTATAACACTTCATGACATCTCAGTGATGTTTCTCATTTTATAAAGCTTATTGACAAGTAAACCGGTGTTCTCAAAAACATCGAATATAAAAAAGCCTGCATGTCCACTGATCGAGCTATTCAGTGGAATTTATGTTGAGACTTAATGAAAGCAGCTCTGTTATTTTGGGCTGATCAAGTCTTCCATGTCATGTCCTTTAGTGAGAATGACCTGATATAGCTCTTACTTTGCTCAGCTTATCTGACTCCAGGACTGATTGGAGTATTGCGCAGGAAAGAAGTAGCACACAATACTTTAAATATCTGCTTAAAAAGACTTCCCAAGTCTAAATTTTTTATTAAATAATCGAAGATTAAATGCGGAAGCATTTGAACAAGAATAGTTATCATAACTGCTCAACTTTCACGGTTTCCTTTCTACAGCCTCCTACTTATATCGCATCATCCCTTTCCCCGTCCATACCCAGCAACACAAGGCAGAAGCCATCACTGTCCACCAACATGTGCTGCCCTTCCTCTATAAGATGCTGTGTCTGATTTGGTACGTATGCAACCTGGCGTCACAGAGCACTTGAGACCAGCGGAAGCGTCCTCTGCCGACCACCCATAGCAGTCTCCCGTGAAAGGTCTCTGCATGTTCCATTTTAACCATTTGTCACCAAGTGGGTTCACTGATAATGTTTATGTTCAAATAGGACAAAGCCAAAATATCTTTATGTTCCAGATGAATATCTAGAAATTTAAATAGTGACATGATGGATCTTAAGTCCTGATCACTGTTTCTTCAGCAAATGTAGATACTGCCCAGGACTTGAACTTGCTTATGGTCTTGGTCCTCTCTCTCTCTCCCCCTCTCCCTCCCCCTCTCCCTCCCTCTCTCCCTCCGCCTCTCCCTTTTCCTCTCCCTCTCCCTCTCTCTCTCTCTCTCTCTCTCTCACACACACACACACACACATACACACACACTCACCAATGAATCAGTCACCTGGTAGATGGAAACAAGACAAGAAGAAAATAATGAAAACAAATCTACCAAATAATCCCTAATAAGGAATAAAGCCTAGTAGAAAAACCTCTGGGGAGCCGGAAATGGCACATGGAGAAAGACACCTGATGATTGTACTGCCGGTGACGATGATGGGTATAAAAACAGAGAGAACCGTGATGAGGCTTCCTTGCGTGTGCACCCCACCCAGGGAATTCGCAAGAGGCTACTCACGGGATGAGCTGATTGCAGACACGTAGCTCCTCATGGGGAAAGCCGTGCATGACAGCAAACAGCAGCACAGCTAGTGGGGTAGAATGATTAGTGAGTAGAACAAATTTCGTTATAAAAGTTACAAAGTGAGCACAAATGGCTGCATTTCAGAGAAAATGCTACCTTCCTTAGCGCTTACAAAAGAGGGGATCGTTAGTAATCACAGCTCCTGTGTTTTGCCAAGATAAAGAATCAAATTTCTTTGTATAGGGAGCAACTCCCCTCGCCCTCTTCGCAGGTGTATCTTACACAGTTGCACTACCGGCCATTTGCTAAGCATGCTATATCCCTGCATATGTATAAAGTGCTTAAATTTACATTTTACATAGTTTACAGTTGGCAAAATATCATTGTTCTGTTTGGTTTTCTAATAACCACCTGAAATGTAAAAAATAAAAAATCCTTCAATAGCGGACAGTACAAAAACAAGTTGTAGGTCATATAAGGCCCGTGGGCCATAGTGTGCAGATCTCTAACCTCACAGACATCACTCTCTATTACAAGCTGTGGTCAAACAACCCTTTCTTTTCTTTTGTTTATGCTTTGCCATTATATTACTTGTCTTCAGATTCACAAAAACTCTTGGGAATATCTGCTAAAAATATGTGGTACTCAAGAACATAGATTCTAAAACAGAATATCCGTGCATGAATTTCAGTTCTAAAATTGAGTTACAAAAAAAAATTTACTTTCAGTAAAGCACATCACTTTCCATACTACGGCTCATCCTCTTCCAATAATATGAAGGCCTGGGCAGAAGGAAGGACAAAATTCCCTTGAACAAAAGAGCTTCTGCACGCTGCCCATCTTCAGCACTGAGCTGGCATACTGATTCTTCCTTACGGTTCCAGCCAACCGCCCACCGTGCAGAGGTTTGTACTTGGCAGCAGCTCTAACTGTTCTGGTTTCTTAAATCTCTTTTCTATATACAATTCTGCAGTTCTTTTCACTGGAGCACTCTGTCCGATCACTTCAGGACATGTTACTGACATGTGGACCTTTCCACCTATGATTTTTAAAGAGGTGTTCGCAAGCTCTGTGCCTGTAATATTTTCATTTGTTAAAAAGTGAAGATAACAATAATTCATATCACTGAATCGTTTTAAAGCACACACTGCAAAAGTATTTCAACAGTTCGTTGTGCTAACCTAGATCTAATGAATCATTACAAATGGCTTTGGCAAATGAGAGCCTTTTGAAATATTATACTGCACAAATTATTGTCTTTACTTTCACAAATGTATATTTTATGGAGTGATTGACCAGTTTTTTGTTTGTTTGTTTGTTTTGAGTTCTGCTTTTTAAATTTGATGATTATCTGTCACTCGGGATCAAGAACAGCTTTGGGCAGTGGAAGAAGGGCTAAATCCATGTACAGTTGTGGTAATAAAATTTAAATAGTGTAGTTTTATTAGTAAGTGGTTGGGTTTTTTATGCTTTGGTTACAGACAGCTGAGTTAGATAGAAATATTATAGGCAGTCAGATAGGGCCAGGCCTTCGAAGGAGCCAACATGAAAGACAAGATACCTTGGGAGACATTCCGCTGTGGTCTAGACCTCAAGACAAAGAGCTGAACAGATGCACCCACACACCTCCCTAGGTGTAAACGTCAGGGATTGATATTCTAAATAGGTAACAATCACCTTCAAAAAGCCAAGAGTAGTCACTAGCCCCACCCGCTACAGGAAAAGCCCCTGCTCTGTGTTCATGCCCCCTTGCTATGTGATTGGCTTCCCCATTTGATCCCAGTTTACTCAATTTCACCTAAACAATTATAGTTGTAATCTCATTGGCTGACCATAGTTTTGTCCCACTTCATGCCCACCTTGCAATTTCCCATTTTTCCCCTATCTGGGACCCTCCTCACCTCGTGGTTTTGCCCTATAGGGTCCCTGGGAATGGGAAGGTCCTTGGCAACCCACTGGGACCCCCCTTTGTCCCTCTCTTTGACAGATGCTTTCTTTCCCTCAATAAATACATTCTGCTCCTAACCTCCATTGTTCCTAAAATTCCTTCTTCAATTTTAGAGAACACAGATCTCATCCTAGATATCCTTAAGGTTGGGAGTTTTTATTTTCCTATATCACTTTCACAATTGTTTGAGTAAACACAGAGACCCCTTATGTATTCACTTATTCAAGTAACTTTTGTTGAACACAGTCTATACCAAGAGACACTTTTACAATGAAAGTATAAGACATGGTCTCTTCCACCAAAAGTTCATAGTTCTGATGTTGAGACAGACTCATAAACTAGTGGTATTGATAAATTGCAACAAATGCTATCTTAAAAGCAGAAGGAAATAAGCATGAGCCTGACTTACTCAGGGAACCAAAGTAAATAAGCAGTACTATTTTAAAAAATAAAGAATCTAGCAATTGAATAAAGTCTTTCAGAACGAATAGTATTCATAAGACTGAAAGGTAAGGTTTCCAGAAAGAGAAACACTTCTAACAGGAACATAAACACACTTCACAGCTTCCCTTTTCAAACAAACCAAACAAAAACAGAGTTTTGGAAGAGGTCAGAAAACAAGCTGAAAGTTACAGTTTGTGGGTCACAGACGATATAATGTGTAAGCATTTGAAGTTTTATTCTGTTGGCAAATAGAAATTATAAGAGGATGTTTTAGACACTAACAGACGTAAGTATCCATGGGCTAAAAACAGAAAAGGGAGTGTAAATCACAATTTGATAGTGAACAAGACATGAAGGACCAGTCAATACCTGTTCTCCTGAAGCTAGCACCAAGGAAAGGGGAGATAAGACTCACAGAAGGTAATCTAATGAATAGAGGAGGATACAAAAAATTAGATAGTCAGAGATCATCCCCAAAACATATGTTTAGCAAATCATTTAGAAGTAGAACCATTTACATACACAGCAGCCTAGATGCAATCTGTAACTTTTAAAAATATGGATGGGATAATTAGTTCTAAATTATGTGGAATCACTAATGAACAGTTGGATAAATGGAAAGAGATCACGCTTTTTGGTGCAAGTGAGACCAGGTCTTAACTGCCATGGGACTTAGACAAGACTGATCCTCTGTGGGCATCAGATTTCTACATAGTAGGCATTATTTTCATTTCTTCATCTCTAAAATAAAGATTCTTCCTGATTTATAGAACTATAGCAAGTAAGTGAGATGGTGTCTCTGGAATGTGTGGTGTAGTACTTTCCATACAATGGACTCCTGTCTCTCTCTCTGTTTATCTCTGTGTCCTTGAAGTCTCAGTAGGGAGATGCGGCATACACCCACAAAGGTTTATATATATTCGTGTGTGTGTGTGTGTGTGTGTGTGTGTGTGTATATATATATATATATATATATATATATATAACTTTTATTTCCAGCTGAGATTCAAATTGCCATAGGTCCATGGAGCTGAGAAGATGCTGGTATAATTATTAGGTTAACAACATCCTAGATAAATGTAACCTAACTCTATTAGCCTTTTCTTACTTATTAATAGAGTATTAGTGGTAGCAAGGTCAAGTTTTTGGTTTATCATATATTTATAGTGAACTTATAAAACAATAATTTTAAAACAAGTCATAAATTCTTTATAAATATAATCACATGTGTTGTTCAGAAGTCAGAAAAAAGGGAGAATATATTTCTCCATTAACATAATAATATGGGGTGATGTACAGTTTCTGTCCCTAAATCTACAAACGCATACTACGTTTTATTTGTTTTTAGCAGTTTTAGTCATGATATCGTAAACAGAAAAACCCATCAGTCTTTGTTTCTTCTTCTTTTTTTTTTTTTTTTGGCGGTACTGGGGATCGAACTCAGGACCCTGCGCTTGCTAGGCAGGCGCTTATTCCACTGAGCTATATCCCTAGCCCATTTCTTCTTTAAAAACAATTATTTATTCATTATCAGTACAGGTTCAGAAGTCATGCAGTGCGCAGTCATCTTGGGAGTGGTGACGTGTCCACACTACAGCTGGTTTCTGCTTGATACCCTTCCCATCCCTCGCGCTCCCCCTCCTCTGGGACCAGACCCCCTTTGTCACACTTGAGTTATATGCCTCTCCTCGTGTTACAGCCTATAGTGTTTAACTGGGCTGTTAGGTCCCTGTGTGTGGCACGTCCTTGTGCTTGCTTTTGCCTCCCCTCCCCTCCCCCCACCCGTGTGCCCTAGGATTACCTCCCTCTTGCAAGAGACCCATCCCCTTGTTCCATTCCGTCATCCTTTATCATTTCCTTTGTGCTTTACCTCACTGAAATGAGAGTTACCATACAATATTTAAGTTTGTGTGATGTGTAGCATGGAACAAGCGTTGAAAAAATACCAGAAAAGGATAAAATAATTCCGAGTAAAATCCTGTAAATACAAAGTTTATTTACACTTATACATACAAAGATTGAAAAATTGCAGTAAATGTGAACAGTTGTCATTGCTCATTCATGGAATAACAGATCCTTTTATTTTCCCTCTTCCATGCCTCTATTTTCTAAGTTTTCTCTTTTGAAAATCTAAGAATTTTAGGAAAAAAGGCCTATGGAAAGCACTGACTGCAGTAAGCCCTCAGTGTTGATTAGAACCGGTACAGCCGGTGCACAGACTGCAAACGCACACAACGCCCACGGACCGAGGCGCTTCTTTTACAAGGTAAACTTCGGAGTGAATGGTTAATACCATATGAGATATTTGAAAATTAAGACTAGCGTGATTAAAGTGAAGCTCATGTGGCTGAAAACATAGCTTTTACTTGCACAGTGAATTTAACAGGACAATTAAAGCAGGCAAAAACTGATTTTTTTCTTGAATTACCATGAAAATCTTTCAGCTTTTTACATCACATTGAATGGACCGATTCAAAGAACTATCCGAGTTCATTTTTAAAGTTTTCTAGCACATAATAATGTTGACTTGCACATTTAAAGTTATTCATCATGAAATATAACTGAGCAAAATAACACATTATTTGTATCAAAATAAGTTTGTAATCAAATGCATTTTGCAAAAGGTGACATATTCTATTATATTCATATAGATATAAATCAAGAAAATCTTGTTTTCATTCCATTATTTAGACTAGAAAAAGACAACCAGGACTTTAAACAAAATATATAAAAATGATGAATTATTTAGGTTTTACATAAAGAAAAGTGATTTTTTTCTAGGAATATTCTCATGCAACTTGAAGTAATACATTATAACTTGAATCAATACTTTAGTGTTGTAAATGGGAATGTTTGAACATCATAGATATTGCTTCAGTTAAATTTCATATAACAGAATATATTTATTGCTTTAAAAGTTTTATGAAACATAAATACTTAGAAAATTTTTTCATCCATTTTTACTAAAGAAACAACACATATCTTTTCTAATATTTCAAAGAGTATGAGAGAATTTTCCATAGTGTTAAATTCTCTCTGGAGTATAAATTCTAGTATGTTTCCCTTTATGATTTTCAAATGCAGTATTAACTCATATTTGCCCCCTGTGCCCAGCAATGAAAACAAACAAATAAAGGAAAACAAGAAAATCCTTTTGTTGCTTTTCTTGTAATGATATATTTATATACCAAGGTGGAAAGGGTAGGCCATGTGTGATCAATATTTCTTACTCTTCTGGCTTCTTCTTTCTTTTGTTCTGTGAACAGAGTGTACATACTTGCAAAGCAGTGTGTCTTTCTACACAGATACATTGATGAAAACCAAATTACTTCTAATCTTGCTCTATAGTGCCAACATTGTAATGTATTCCTTTAGTCCATGAGCAAAGGGAAGAAAAGCAATATTGCCCATGCAAGGCTGTTTATCTGACATAACGAGGGCCTCCTTCAGCGTTTAAAGGTCAGCAAAACCCCTCAAACAAGGATGGAGGAACCTGCTGGAACCCCAATTGCCTCACTTTCTCTGAAAAACAAAGCCAAAGCCAATAAGGAAATGATAAATATATTCATTATTAAGAAAGTAGAACTTACTTTTAAGTACCTTACAAGATGTGAAGAAATATTCAACAGAAGGGAAATCTCTTTCCTAGGTAACTTTCTCTTTCATTGTAGGCAAGGTTAAAATACTGTGTCCCTACCATTCTGTGATGTTACACTTATGTATATATATAGATCAGAAGAGTTTCTATACTCGGTCTGTGGAAAGAATTATTTTACAGGGAGTCAGAGAGAAGAGCTGGCTCAACAAATTCAGAGTTTTGTGCTCATAGTTGTTTTGTTTAGTTTTAATGTATAGTTATTTTGCACAAATTGCAAAGAACTAGCTTCAAATCATTTGTCATTTCCAACCTGGGAAAAAGACTCCTACCATAAGCTAGGCCTTATGGTTCACCATGATTTATTTATAGTCCATTAAAACTTAAGTGTCATCTCTCATTATCTCCTTTATATATCCTTGCTTTCTTCCAGTCATTTTATTACTGTTCTTGTTCAGATCTTCATTTTATTTTACCTGTGCTGCTGCCTTGATGGCTTGACACATTGATTTCTCTAGCTTTTCTTATCTAATCCAAACTACATTCCCCAGAATGCAAACAGAGGGGCTGGGGATATAGCTCAGTTGAATAAGTGCTTGCCTGGCAAGTGCAAGGTTCTGAGTTCGATCCCCGGTACCACAGAATGCAAATAGAATGACCCCTCTAAAACTTAGCTTAGATCATTGCTCTTTCTATAATCCTCATATATAGTTCGTTCTTCTTATCATGACATTAGAAACCTTTCCTAGTCAGGCTTATAGTTGCCTCTCGAGTTGTATGTATACAAAATGAAGTAATACTGTGCCATAGAGATAAACGTGTGTCATTTATAGGGTGGATGAACGTAGACACCATAGTTTAAGTGAAATAAGTCAAACGCACAAGTTTAAATGTCATGTGATTTCTCTTATGTGAGACACTGAAAATGTAAATAAAGAGTGAAATGAAAAACAGATACTTTGATATAGGGCGATAAATACTTTTGCAAAATGGAAGGGGGTCAAGAGATGGAGAGAGGCGGGAGAAAGGGGATGAAGAGAAGAATTAAGATTTGCTCTCACACGGACCTGCTCTTCATGAGGAAGGTAATCACTGTACGAAAACATGTATTAATAGAAAATGAAAAAACAAAGTCAGCTCTAAAATATTTTCTCCCCAAACTTCTTGCTCTGATGGATTCACAAGTGATCATCCCACGGCTACTTCCTTGATTCTGGTTTTAGTCACTATGTAGTGGTCATCACGCAGTATCTCTCAACACAGAATGCTTCCTTCTTTATTTTTTAATCTCTCTCACTATTAAAATCTCAATTTAAATAGACTAGCTTTCATGAAGTCCTTTGTAACTGTGTCAGAGAACACCTTACCTGAATATCATGCAATGATTACTTTTAAGTGTCAGCATAGCTGGGCCAAGGGTCCATTTACGCAGTTAAATGTTATTCTGCACCTACCAGGCTCTGTTGGATGAGAGTAGTGTTTACACTGGTACACTTTCAGTTATACACATTGCTTTCCATGATATGAATGGGCCCCATCCATTCATTTGAGGCCTGTATACAAGAAAACACTGAATGCTACTAAACAAAAGGACTCTGCAATTTGATTGCCTTTAGACCTGAGCTGTATCGTTAGCTGGTCTCTTTCTCAGTCTAATGTCCCACCTTGTGGATTTTGGACTAACCAGCCTCCACAAATGCTTTAGCCTATTTTTAAAAAGTAATCTCTTCTTCACTTAAATCCTATTGGTTCTGTTTCTGTAAAAATCCTAATACAGCCTGCCAAATGCCATTGTCATTTACAATTTTATTTATACTTTCTTTGTTTAAGATTCAGTACTGATCACGTCTGCATCGCCTATGAGATAATAAATCCATTGGGATATTATAAAGTGGGCTCTGCAATATTTCCTATGCATTTCACTCCTGATTTTTCTCATATGTTAGTAACGTTTTATCAACACATATACTGTTTGAACAAAACTTTAAAAGGGCATCTAATTAAAATGAATAATAGATTATTGTCCCCACCTGCCTTAGATGTCATCATCTCTATAGGTTTTGCATCATTGACTATAATGTTATGCAAAGCATTCAAGCCAACATTGCTTGATATATCATTCATTAAAACAATGATCTTCATTATCACAAAGGCAATACATGTAAGCCACAATGAACACATCTTACTTTCCTTTCAAAAGGTTCCCTAATCTCTTACCAGACTTGCTCTGTAGCTCCCTAATCACCACTTTAGTTAACTATTTTCTACGCACTCATTTAATTACCTTACATGTAGGTACTGGTTAGACCAAGGGCCTTTGAAGATTTTATCATAACAGTCAAAGAACATTATCACTGCAGTGACCTTGAGTCAATACCACGGGAATTAAAATTAAATACTCACAAGAAGACTATTCAAATATGTAAACAATTATTCAAAGTATAATATACTAAAATGTGAAGACAAATGTACAAGCCAATTTCAAAAATAGTGTGCAGGGCCTCAGAATCATCAGGTCTTCTGCTTTTCATAGGTGATAGTGTGTGAGAATCACCCAGTGCATTTGATAAAATGCAAATTTTATTTGAGACATCCCCAAATTATACTTTAAGACTCAAGCATGAACATTAGAATCCAAAAAACAAAAAACAAAAACATCCATTTCATAAACTCCTTTTTCCTGAGTAGTGGTGCCAAACAATTGGAGATTTTTGTTTCTCTGCATTTTTACTTACTGGAAAAATTTCCTACTACACATTAGACAGAATTATTCACTTTTTAAATGTATTCCTACATAGAAGAGGTATGCATGTGTGTGTGTGTGTGTGTGTGTGTGTAGCTCAGGAGGAAATTGAGCTCATGTGGGCAGGAAAACAAAAGTCCAGACTGTGCCTTAATATTATTTGTAAAAATCAAACTAAAAACCTGAACGTAAAAATGCTCCAATTAGAAGTTCCATTATTATTTTCACTTCTAATTGGAGCATTTTTATGGTAAAAAAATGTGGCATTTTTATATAATGCAATGCTACTCAGTTACAAAGAAAGACAAATTTGAGGTTTTTATAGGCAAATGGTCACAATTAGACACCATATTCATAAGTGAAATAAATCAGAGGTACATGTGCAAGCATCGTATTGTATCACTGGCATAAGAACCTGAAAGTGGGAATATAAATTAGGAGGTATGAAGGAATCTTCTCAAAAGTAAGGAGTAAATGGGATGACAGGAAGGAGCAAAGGAAGACAGGGACAAATATGTATGTGTGTGTGTATGTGCAGGATGGCTGACATGGTGCCACTATTGACTTACGTCGCTTTATGGTAAGGAACAGTTCATGACTGGTTGTTTGATCAAGATTGTATGTCTATATGTGATTTCATGAGCATATACTTTGAAGTTATCAATATGTAATGCAACAACCTTGTTGATTCCCTGTAACTTTGTCTATAATTCAATTTTCATTGTACTCTTCTTGTGCTATTTTGTGTCTTTTTTTTTATTTTAAAAAAATAAAAGTACAAAAACATTGACAAACAGACACCAATTAGCATAAAAAATAGCACAATCACAACTAATCTACAGACAAGGTGACATGGTCTCAACAGTGGTTATTGCTTTATCCATTGATATCTTCGAAGTGTGTCTTTTTGTCAATTTTTGTTTGTTTTGTTTTTTGTTTGTTTTTTTATACTTTTAAAAAACTTTAAAAAATACTCCAATTACGAAGATGAGTACCTAGAATTCTATTAAGTACAGAAGTATGAACAAGTTGATTTTTTTTATACACAAAGATGATGATTTGAAGTCATTTTCAAAAAATGGAAGAGGCACATTGTCAAATAAGTACAAATTTCGCCACTGAAAGGGTTCTTGAATATTAGCGGGAAGGACGTTTAAGAATGGGAAAACATAGGTAAATGCACACAGTCATATTGTAACCCGGAAGAACACTGAGGCAAGTATAATTCCGACCTGTAAACAAGATGTGCATGAGGGCGGCCGGGGAGAGGAAAAGGTGCTAGTGTGTATGAGCTTTCCAAAGTTAATCTAAGGTCGTCATGGAAAACCAGAAACATATCACCCGCATACAGCAATGTGATTATGCTGCGGCTACAGAAAATGGGAAGCACATGGTGGGGCAGTAAAGAATATGCAGTTTGTACACAGCTCAGGGCTAAAAGCTTTTTATTCTCAGTGACGAATGCTGCCAAGTTAACAAATGAGCACAGTTCTGCTTAAGAATATTAAAACAGATTTTCTTAATATTTCCAGAATTATTTTTCACTTTTTAGTTGAAGATGCGGTTGATATTTGTGAAGAAATAATTGCTAAGAAATTGTTAGCATGTGTGTTAGCATGTGTATGTGCCTGTGTGTGTAAGAGAAAAAAAACATAAAAAGCCAATGTGACGAAATGTTAATTGAATGTGACTTAAAGATAGAAAGAAATACTTCGTATTCATCTTGCAACAGCATTTCTACTGTTTAAAGTTATTTAAAAGATGTTTAAAGGGATAAGAATATTGTTTAAAATCTTCATAAAGAATACTCCAGACATGGCATCTGAGCGCCTTCAGAAGTTTAGGATTAAAGTTGAAGCTAGGTTCAGTGGCACGTGCCTGTAATGCCAGAGCTCTGGGAGCCTGAAGCGGGAGGATCACAAATTCTAGCCCAACTTGGGGAAGTTAGAGAAACCTCGTCTCATAATAAAAAACATAAAAAAGGGCTAAGAATGTAGCTTAGTACAAAGAATTGGGTTTCAATCCTCAGTGCTTCCCCCCAAAATTAAATTGAGAAACTGTCACCTTATAACCTAGATTCTAGAACAAAGTTTTCTCAAGAGATGATGTTAATCCTACAAGGGGTTCCATGGGTTTTGCTGAGTCCATAAACTCCTTAGAATTATATGCATAAATCAATTAGTGAAGTTCTTTCTTGAGAAAATAATATGGTGATTTTCTCAAATAGTGACAGACCTGTGGCCCAAGAAACTTAGGAATTACTTCATTTCTGTTTATCAAAAAACATTTCAATGAAAAAAGAATTGCAATCTGGAGAAGAAATTTTGAAATCTTTGTAAAAGGTAAACATCTAATATTAAGGATATATTACACATTCCTGTAAATCAAAATGACACTTCAATAGAAAAATAGACAAAAGAAATTAATTGACATTCAAAAAAGGACAAGAAATACAGCAAAGATACATATCTGAAGAGAAGTTTTATGTCAGAAGTAATCTGAGAAATGCAGATCAGGACTGCAGTGTTCTGCATTCATGCACATTTACTTTTCCCAAAGAAAAAGCACTGACTACTCCAAACAGAATAACAGAACTGTGCAGAATTCTGGGAGTGTAAAGCTATATACACTTTTGAAGCACAAAAGTATTAGTTTATGAATTTAAAGGTCAAAGACCCTGTGTAGCGGAAATTAAGTACCTACAAAAACATCTGAGAGAAATTTTTACAAACATATACAGGGAAACGTGTATGACTGTTCATACCAATGTTAATGAAAAAATAAAAAACAAGCACCCTCGACACCAACAAAATGGTCATGTACAGATTTTCAGGTTGTAATATTACACTTCTAAGATGATTTCCCTTTATAGACTGTTACGGAGAGGGATCAACTTGCAAATATCTATTTATCAAACACCTGAGTAATCTATATTGCAAGTGGATCTCCGCAGATTCCATGAAGCTTTCGAATGATTCAGAATGCTGACCTCCACCTGAAACTTCCTGAGAAATCCTGAACCTAGATTTCAAACTAATCTGCATTCAAAACCCTGATTCCCCCAAAACAATAAATGACAGTTCTAATCCTTCAAGATGTAGTTATTGTTAAGAAAAATATTCACTGCAAAATAAACCATGGTAAATTTTATCAAATTCAACATGAACTCAAAATTAAAAATTGTGTAACACAGTCATATTTTGTATGTTTTGAAGGTGATCAAATGAGCCACACTAAAGGAAGATCAGGGTTTACCTTGTGCAGGTGCAGCACAGGGGGCTGAAAAACAGGGTTGCCTAGGTCGATAAAAGTGACCGGCAACGTTCAGATGCCTGCATTAAGGAGTGGGTCCTCGAGTGGCCATTAAATAATAATTGCACTTAATTTAACTTTTAAAAGGTCATACTTTTATAATCTAGAGAAGTATTTTCAGTCTTTTCTGATACAGGTCTTATGATTAATTGTGGTTTGTGGATTCAATATTCATTGAGAGTTTTTAAAGAGCAAGTAGGAGGGAGAGGTCACATTGAGAGCCACAGTATGTCCCCTGATTTTATGAGAAAGAACCCATTAAATGGATGCTGAGAAGGAACTAGGATAGCCCAAGTTTGTAATCACTGCTACTTAGGAGACTGTGACAATCCAAGGCCAGTCTGCGACTCTCTCAAAATAAAATTAAGAAAGGGCTTGGAATATAGATCTGTGGCAGAGTACTCTTGGTTTAATGTCAATTATTGCCAATATATTTTGTATGAATTATCCCTTGGCATCTATTCTTAATTCTTTTCTGGTATCTACTAGATAAAGCTGTCAAGAAGCCAGCATTTTTCCTGGTCAGGAGGTCCTGTTCCTTATGAATGCCGTGGTGAAGAAGGAATCGAAAGAATACTGAAATATACTTTGAGAAATACACAGAAAAAAAGTGTAAGGGAGTCCAGAAATCAACCTGACATTGAAGGATTTGACCACTCCTGAATTCAACTCAATTAAAGTCACATTTAAGTGGGGGACGTGGATGTGCTCTTCTATGTGTACATGTGTGTAAACCTCTGCACAGCAGAACTGATACGTTTTTTAATATATGTAACCTTAAATTCACTATCTTTCCTTTTTCCATCCTGTTGCTGCTCCTTTTTTGAAATTAGTAGCTTTTAACTTTTTAACTATCTTTGTAAGTTGCATTCAATGGATGGAATTTTTCTGGTGGAATCTAGAAACTGCATAGATACTTAGAAAAGAAACATTAAAGAGAAACATCAAAGTTTTGAACTTAAAAAGTGAGTAAGTAAATTTTCTCTTGACAAAGATCCAAAGAATAAGGAAAAACAAGACATAACCTTGAAATACAGACAAAAGCAGTTAGTGTAAGTCAGTAGAATATCTGCATCAAGCAAGAGATATAGTAGGAACCAAAATTAGGCTGTATGCGTGAAGGGTTCCATCAGACCTCTGCTGTCGTGATACCATCATAACATTATAACTAGAAAGAAAACTCATGGATTTCACTGCCCTGATTTCTACTAACTCATAAACACTAAACACTCTCAACTCACAACTTGTTTCTCAAGTGTCTCAGCAAGCCAATCATGCATCAGATAGCAGCTCTGTGTGTGTGTGTGTGTATGTGTGTGTGTGTGTGTGTGTGTGTGTGTGTGTGTGTGTGTGTAGAATAAGCATAATCAAAACTAAGATTTTATCTTTGTCTTTGGAATAACAGTTTCACAGAAAAAATACCAAAATGGTATTTTAAACGCAAGGCAATTAATTCTGTCATGTGTTTCTTGGAAATTGTTTCACCCAGATAAGCTCAATTACCTTATCCCCTACTGTCTTGGTTACTTTTCTCTCGTTGCTGAGACAAAATACCCAACACCCAAAATGAAGGAAGGAAAGGTTTATTTAGCTTACAGTTTGTGGAGGTTTCAGTCCACACTTGGCTGGTTCTGAGGCAGAGTGGCACATGGCAGAGGGCAAACTGTTCATGGCAGCAGAGCACAGCAAAACAACCAGCAAAAGGGAGAAATTGCTGCAAGCAGCCTCTTTTTCTCCCTTACATTGTAAACAGCCTACCCCCACCCAGGGGGCGTGTAGCTCTCACACAGGTCCATGCCCTCCTTTTCCACAGGCTCAGGATGTGTACAAAGTAAGCACTCTAGCTTCCTGCTGAATCACTCAGCCAAACCTCTAGACTCCCCAAGTTGACACAATGTATCAACCATAACATTCACATTATAAAAACCTTGGTTCAGATGAATGTTTATTCATGTTTTAGTTTTTTGTGTGCCCATTGTTTTGTGTTTCAAATTCCTCTAATTTCTAATATTTCTTTCTTCCACATTTCTAAATTCAGGTTTCAATACAAATACATCTTACAGGATAGTCACAAGGTTGTGCAGATAGAAAGGAAGTAACCATGCTATATCACCTGAGCAAAACAGATTCTAGCACAGAAAGTCAATTAAAAACAGCAGCAAAGCATTCAGCTGTGACACAGATTGGGAGAGGATAAGGATTGTTTTTATGACTTAATGAGATAGTAGATTCAGTGATAATGAATAGAAATAACAAGAACACTGTCAGTGATACTACTCACGAATCCTACCCTGAAAGTAGTAAGATGCATTTTTCCACACAGTCTTGCTGCGGATTTTAGAATCTTTGCCACTGATCAAATCGTTCATAGGGTTCAAAAACAAAGAGGTATCTTACCTGGTCTAAAAATACAATAAATAAAAGTTGTTTACTATTTGGATGATTATTGTGCAGACAATGGACAGATATATAGAATCAACAAATATTCGACAAAAGAATTTCTGTATTGTAGTTTTATGATTTTAAATACAAAATTATTATAAATTCATTTTCCCCAAGATATAGGCATTGAATTGTCCGAGCAATATTAGCACAAGCCTTTCTTTTCAATGAACTAAGAGAAATTAGTAGCGCACCTATCTTAAATGTATAGATGGCTTTTCCCCTCTTTCTTTTTTCCTCTCCCCCATTCCAGTTTCTCTTCCATTCGAATAGTTTCTTTCCATTTTACTGTATCAGAAGTACATTTTACATCTTATGTACTCTTTCAGTTTCTCACACTGTAAATTCATTCTTAAGAGAGTGAAGTCTGATAATCAAGGAAAATTAAAAATAAATGAATTTAAAGTGATATGGAGAAAGTAAACATATAATACAGAAGAAAAGTAAGAGTAAAACCCTCCTTTAAAGCTTTCTGAAAATGTAAAAATTTAATATGAATATTTTAGTGCCATTGTGGGTTTACATCTAGATACCCCACAATGCCTTGTGTGCACATGCAAGGGGCTGGTGAAATGTGTCCAATTTATGGGAGCACAGCAGAAGAATGTTGTGTCAGGAGATTGGCCCAGTCAGAAGAAGTGGCTCACTGGGGACACGACCCCCTCTAGCTGGCGATCTTGCTCCCAGGCTTCTCGCTCCCCATGTCCTGTGTCCTGTGAACCTGACTCGGAGCCAGCAGACACCAAAATGGGAGCCAAAAGAAACCTCTCCTCCCTTACATCATGAGTATCAGGTATTTTGCCCAAGCAGTAAGGAGAGGAACCATGACAACTTTTTCTCATTTTTGAAATTTCATGGGCATTGTAGGAATTCTTAAAATAATTCTTCCTTTAAATTTGTGTATATTTCATGAGTTAATTTATTGTCATAAATGAGAAAAATCTATCATCTATAACAGGTTTGGCCAGATTAAAAAGTAATTTATGACTTTATGTAAAATTGATGCAGAGTCATACATGACCCCAAAATAATCACCGGGAGCATCATTGAGAAGTGTTTTCCTGAGATTTGGCATATAACAATTTTCAGACAATGAGGATGATGAGATGGATGAAAATATTTCTTGATTTAAGAGTACAGAAATACTCTAATTTAAACTAATTTTTGAAAGACAGAGAATTAGTGTGGAGAGATTTCATAAATTGATGTAATTTAAAAGACTACCAAGTAATGGTTGTATGAGAACATAAAACCAATTTACAGAAAGACAATGAGAGTGGAGTGTGAAAAGAGAATCAAGACGTGCTATGCAAAGGTACAAGCTGCCTATGAGGAGTGTGATGCATATATCTCAAAAGTGTACCAATAAAATTCATTTCAAAGCATTATTTTTATTATATTTCACTCACAAGAACACATTTTAAGGATTTCAAAGCATATTACAAATATATACTAAAAGAATATACTTAAGAACATAAATATAAATAGGATGGGTTATACTTTAACAGGATAAATCTTACTTGATTAGTATTCTCTGTACTAGAATTCATCACTTCCCTTAAATAACTTTAATTGAATTGTGTTGGGGAATATACTTTTGTCTACAGAAAAATAGCCATTAAAAATACATCATTTAAACAGTATATTAAAAAATCAAAAGTTTATTGCTTAATATTTTACAAATAATGTAGTTAGTATCAAAATAATCACAGCTAGTCCTCTCCAACGACATTAATAAAACTATCTATATAACATTAGATTTTCAAATTATATGATAGTTTGGGGAAATTAATGAAGCTATATTATTATGTAATTTTTTACTTTAATTATCTTATTAGTATGTAGGAAAATGATTTGTATGGGCAATAATGCAAATTATATATTCAAATATATAAGTTAATTATTAGCAAATTACTGGATGACTGGTATCACATATGCAAATGATGGCATATCTAGGAGGTTGGGAATACATGGATAGAGAGAATACAGGAAGGCGGGCAGAGCAGCAGGTATAAAACAACAATGCATTTGCAAAGTGCACATCTGTAATAGTCATTGTCATCATCAAGCAAAGAATATTTTCTGTTACATTTCCTTGAGTATGATGATGCACCATGTGAGTACTAGAGAAATGCTTGGTGACCTCTAGATTAAATGCATAGATTTTTCAAATGAGAAGTACACTGTAATTAGTCCTCTGATTCACTAAACTGCAAATCACACGAATTCAATAATAAATTTAGGATGGCTTCCTAAAAACAGGAATTAAGAAAATGGTACAATTATAAGATTATAAATAATATAGCTTTTAAGTCTTTAGAGGGGAAAGTACATTATCAAATCTACAAACAATTAATATCATAACGCTAAAAATTTTTATCACCAAAAATTGATATTCTTATGGTAAAAGGTTAATGTAGGCAGACATAAAACTTACAAATATAGAGACAATACACACCAGTGCTCTGGTCACACACCCCAACAGACACTATGCCAACCTGAGAAACATTGATATTATACCCATATATTTCCTATTTAGATTTGTATGGTATGTCAGTGAGAATAATGGAAATTATCCAAAAAATAAGGAAAAAATTAACTTGATAATTACCAAAAGAAAAAATTCTGACAAAGGCTATATAGTGACCTCTCAAGCAACAATATACAACGGTACTAACATGAGATAAAACTTATCTTGAAATGTCCTGTCATCTAGTGACATCAAAGTGCCTCTAACATCAACAGTGTAATGCATTACTTCTGTATGTTGCTAAAGCAAACCTGCCTGTGGCCAGTCACATAAAATAAAGGCCCGTGCAATCAGACACTAAATGCTGTGCTGGATGACAGTCATTTATGACACAACAGCAACTTGTGTGGCTATTATTCTTAGCCTTTCATCGCCATGCTAGAGCATATCCCACTTATTACGAAAGTTATTGTAAAATTCTGCCACATTACACTGGCAGCAGCTTCTTATTCTTTATGTGACTTCCTGTGATTAATTTATACCATCTATGTTTGTATAAATACATGCTGGGATGTTCCTACAGAGCAGAAGTTCCTAGTGCCCCACCTCTCAGAATGTTTATTTGCCGTGTGAGGAAACTCCATACTGATTTCCCTAGCTGTTGTACCAGTTGTTTATGTTTACAGCAGCTCAACTCATACTAGCTAGATTTTAGAAACAGCCTTTATGCCAGCATCAGATGAGTGGATAAATAAAATGTTTATACACAATGGAGTACTACTCTGCACAAAAGAGGGATAAGCTTGAGGCATTTATGTGTAAATGAATGCACACTGAGACCAAAATACTGAGTGAAATGAGTCAGACCCACATGTTTAAACACTGCATGTTTTATTTCCATGAGAAACTCCCCCTCAACTCAAACTAACCCTATGAATTCTATGATTCTCTAGTCACTTGATAATAGTTTCTCAGAAAATAACATAATCGTCTTGGGTTTGCTTCCACGTGACTTCAGAAAATGACTAATCTCACCATGGCTGAGTTCTACGTACCATGATCCAACAAGCATGACAATAGCACTGCACCATGGAGTTCAACAGTCCTCCGATGCTAACCAGTGACTTGGGTTCCATTTTCCTTTGCAAGTCAAACAATGAAGCTATCATAAGTGCTTCAGGCATTGTCAGGAAACAAATGCCAGTATACAAGCAGCAAAGGCTGGGGAGTGTCAAGAGCTGCCACTTTTAGAATTATGAATACCTGTACTTAAAGGGGTCCAGGAAATAACAGTGAATTTTCACAAACTTCAGAAAAAAATTCCCACCCAAAGAGGAGCAAAAGCTCTCATAATACAGGAGAGTGAAAGAAATTAAAAAGGGGTAAGAAACGTATCCATTTTGAGGGTATTTGATAAATATGCCAGGCACTACCTGTGCTTCCCATCAGCTAACTTTAAGTAAAAGGAACAGAAAACAAAAATACTGAGAGACACAGTAGATGGAGGAATTAGAACGTCAGGGAGTTTGCCCGTTCCCTGGGGAACAGGCCTGGATATCACATCTGGGGTTCTCCTGAACTTCAGAGCAAGTCACTGTGAGTCACTGTAAGTCACTGTGATCCAGGACCAGTAATATGATCTTGTGTGACTCAGAAAGCTATGGAAAAAGACAGCTCGCTTATCAGAAAGAGCCCCACATGCAGAGCTGACAGGCAGGTTTTACAAGTCTGCTGTAACAGATGTGAAGAAGCCACACACTTGTGAGGCATCTCCTCAAGAGTAAAGAACACAGGCATCCAGATGTGCCCACAAGGGACAGTAATGCAGAGCCCTACAAACCTTCAGGATTTGCCCATGATCTTGAAGAAACATAAATTCATAGGTGAATGGGGCTTGTGATTTTTGTCACTTAGCACACTAGGAATTCTTGATAGACATTAAGTTAGGAAAATATAATATTGCTCATTCTATGAAATCACATATGTATATACTGAGAATGTTTACTATACTTAGGAAACTCGAGCATTATAAATTATGAAAGCTGCAGGATAATGAGCTAATTGAAATTTCTCAAAAAACTGAAAGAGTTGTTTGATTCCAATGTAAAGGGAATAGTGTTCTGTAGGATAGGAGGAAATGCACACGATACATCAATATCAAAGATAATCATTATTGAGACCCTTTCTGGCAATCCAAAATGGCCATTTATGTAAAAGCTACTAAATATATCAGATGACTTTTCTTTTAAAAAATTATTCTTTCAGTCAAGCCCTTCACTTCTATCATAACAAAAGAAGATACATTTTTCATGAAACTGTATCCTGCTTATCAGAGGAACCTTACTTTCAACTGTAAAAATAATTTGTGATGCCAACTTTTGTGACACCTGTGTAGTCAAAGATTTCTTAATTGTGTTTCCTTTTCTGGGCCTAGAGGGCTAAGCATTCCCTCTTCTGAGGTGTCTAAGATAATGCGCACTATGCAGTAATGGGGGGTCTTTCCATGTGAACCATCAGATTGTTTCAAGAGGTGTATTCAGTGTAAAAAGAGCGCAGCGCACCATGTGTTGAAAACCGGAACTTGTGCTGTGACACCCCTGAAGGTTCGGCTTCACTTCAGAAGCAGAAAATGTTCCCTATCAAACTCAAAGATGTGCTTACAAATAAAATCATGACAAAGGGGAAGATATTTTATTATGGTGATTTTTTTTTTCTGTAGCTGCCACTGCTGCTAATACTGTTATTGATCTTGGGCAGGTATTGCCACATCTTACCTCCTGAAATCATTTACCTGTGGGGTATTATAGTAATAATAATGCCAAGCTCATGCATAATAGGAAAATTAAAAGATATATATATAGATATATATATACATATATATACATATATAAATAAATATTGTCATTACTTTAATAAAACAGTACATTCTTTTTACGGAAGGTTATGTTTTATAAAACTACTGTGACTATCTAATTAATGAATATTGAATCATTCTACTAGGAAAGCCAAATATTTAGATCCCCTCAATCCTTTGTCACATGCTATTCTGTCAAAGCGCCAGTATACAATGTTGTATTATGCACATTTCTCTCACAAACACTTTCCTTAAGACATATTGTTGACTCATTAACACTGGACTTAAGCCAGCGACAGTGCACTTCCTGCCTGACCAAAGCTCATTCAGCATTTATATTCTCTATCAGACATGTCACCGTCTTCTCATGTGCAAGAATTAGATAACAGTTCAGGACTGTGTATGGAGCCATTTTTAACAGCAAATATGCAACAAGAAAAAAACCCAAAAAATGCAAAACAAAAAGATGGCGCCAGTAAATACACTACGAGATATACCATGAGAAAGAAAATGTTTATGACAGGAGCTGAAACCTCAGCTGAGAACACACACTGCAGCATTTTCCACCCTGCACAGGCCACAGATGTAAACAGCTGAAAGAAAGCCTGATCTTTGGGTTCCAAATTGAGTGAGAGAGATAATTCCCAAACATAAAATTCATGAAGTAGTCAAAAATCTCAAACAAATTGAAAAACAATTCTAAGCAACTGCATTTTCCTTATATAATTTCCAAGTATGTATCCAGATCAGATTTCTATCATCTGAAACTTACAAGCCGTTTATACTCTCGCACTTTTTGTTCTTTTTCCTGGTGCCACACGACTCTCTGCTTCAAGGGCACCACCTTCCCCCGACTTGACCTTCGCGCTCGCTGCTCCTCCTAAAATCATTTGCCTTCTTCTTCACGTTCTCCAGCTTTCCCGTGGTCATCTGTTCTTTTAATCTCCGTGACTGGGTCACTTAACCCAATTCATTTTGTTCTCTTGGCAAATAAAAACCCTTCGCTCTACAAGACTCACTCCAGTGACATTTCACATTTCTGTATCTGTGCGTGTCATTGGTTTTTCTCTTCTTCAATAAAATGCAAACTGTATGAATAAAGGAAAGAGTTCTATATTTCTTACACTATCTCATATACTAAATATTCAAGAAATATGCCCCATGTAATTGTAATTGATGTAAGTAATAAATGTAAATTGACTACCTGCTTAAAGACTCTGTGCTTAAGACAATAAACTTGAAAAAGAGTGCCACTTTATTTGTATAATTGAAGCAATTTTCTCTCAATGGAATGCAAGTATTTGTTCATTAAAAATCAGAAAAATATATAATGTGATTTTCTGGGGGCCAATTCCTTCAAGTCGGTTTCCAATCTATTTTCAAACATATTTTTACATGAAATATATAACAAAGACCAATAAATAATTTTACTAAAAAGTATGAAACTTTCTTGCAATTAAGTAGCTGTGCATTGAAATTGCAAACAGTATCTTATGTTGCAATAGAAATATTAACAGGAATGATCATTGTTAGTGAAGTTCTGATGAAATAGAATTTCGGATATGGCTGATGAACATGTATAATATGTATCGCTTTTAGGATTTAATTTTCAATATGTATTTAAAAAGGATTAAATTATGTTCATATTCTGACCAAATATCTTAAGGTTTCCAGGGAAAAACTAGGTCAATATATTTGTCAACAAAGAGAATATTTATGAATAAATGATTCTATAATAAATAACTAAATACATATAAATAGCTACAATTAAAAGGCAGAAATAACACAGTATCTATAAATGTAGTGTTGGTTAAGTAATCAGAACTTATTCCATTTGATAAATTAGCAACATTTGAAAGAATGATAATAGCTACATTAACACTGCAAATTAGTGAAGTTGAAATTATCCTAAAGCTAAAAATAGGCTATAGTTGTACAATATAACCATTGTATATATAACCAATATACAATATAGCCATTATAGCCTAACAACAGGCCATAACTGTACAACGTCTCCTTGTGTTGGAACAAATACACTTCCTTCATTTTAACATAGTGGAATTCCTACAATGCAGATATATTAAATCTTCAATTGAAAAAGATTACTTTTAAAGCTCTCTTAATTTGAGCACCACAAAAAAAAAAAAAAGAAAAAGAAAAAAAAAAAGGGCTGGGGATATAGCTCAGTGGAATAAGCGCTTGCCTAGCAAGCGCAGGGTCCTGAGTTCGATCCCCAGTACCGCAAAAAAAAAAAAAAAAAGAAAAAAAAATTTGAGCACCACATCGTTGAGATTCTGTATTATTTATTTTCCTTTGGCAGAGACTGCTTCTCTTCTCAGTCACAGACTTTGGGACTAGTCCCTGAAGCGGACCCACACACACCTGAGTGGCGCTGGGTCTCCAGTCCCCTCACCATCAGCGCGTGGTGCCCACGGAGCTATCCCCGGGTTCTAACATGCAGAATGAGCAGCTAGCCGCTAAGTAGTATGATGTCCCAAAGCTACTGTACTCACACAGGGAAAACATCTCCCTGTTTTTCTTTTGACAACTTGAAGTTCGGATCTCCCTATAGCTACTATTTCAGCCATTTATTAAACAAAAGTTTCCACAGTTGGCCAAACCATGATCCCCACCCACTCCAGAGCCTGGTTTTCATTTGACAAGCTGAACAGCTCTATAGCTCTAGATAAGGCTTCTGTGTTATATAGAGAAGCAACATTCATAGTCAATGTGTTTGGTCACAACAAACCCGGAGTATCTTACTTTCATTATTCATTTGCAGTTATGATCCAACCTCCAGCAATCTCTGTGAAGCAATAGCAGTGGGTGCCAATGAGCAGTCCTAAGCCAGCAATAAATTAATGACTTCAGGTCTTTCTGTTCTAAAAATTAGGCCCTAATGAACCTGTGTTTTGGATTACATTAAAATGATGCAGGAGAGTTTCCTAAATCAATTCCTGCTGCAGTGTTGCAGTGTAAAGCACAGCTTCAAGCTCATTATTTTGTAGAAAGGAAGTGAAATGACAGAATGTAAATAATGATGCAATGCACCTGCAAAAAATAATAAGGCCGTCTAGCCTGTGCTCAGTAGTGTGATAAAAGCACCTGCAATAAATGTGAAATACTGTATTAAGCCAAGGTTTTATAAATTCTGTTTTTACTCATCTACGGCCTCAAGGATAGCAATCCAGTATTTCTTTTGTGACTGCATATAAGCTAATGTATAATACAGTTACATGGTTCTAAAATATAGAACGATAGCCATTTTCTTAATTATTATGAAGATTTCAGAATCTTTGCATTATCAGTCCATCTTTTTTATAAAAATGCTTCCTTTCTATTCTTGCTGTTAACTCTTCTCCGGGCCCCTTCTGTAGATAAGGGCTGCACTCTGAAGTCTTTTTTATAATCATCTAGTCTGGATTTAGCCTTTTCCAGCCGGGCTTACATATATCATGTTATGCAATGGTGACAGCAATCTCCATGTTGCTAAATCCAATCATCACTTTTCGGCTTCATTTTATTTGTCCGGTGAGCACCTTCCGACAAACCAATCATCATTCCCGTCGTAAGCACCTCCTCCTTTCACTCCTGGGCTGTCTTTCTCTCTCATTAGCAACTTTTCTGTTCTCTGTACCTGCGTCTTTGCCTTTTTTAGGACCCCTCCATTTTCAAATCTCTGATTTTGTTCCCAGGAACTCTCCGCTTCTTTAGGGGACCATAAGAAGCCTCCCGACTTTAAATATTGTTGGTATTTTGATGGAAATCGAGTGTCTCTGTCCTAACCAGACCTCTTATGCTTGAGCTCGACGCATGAATATGGCACAATGGTTTTAATATTAAGAAGTATCACAATACAAAATATGTTAAATAGGAATATTTATCAATCCTCACCATTGTTTTCCAGTTGTACTATTTCCCAATTAACAACTGTAATACTCACATGGTCAATTAGATTTTTCAAATTTGAGAATCCCTTCCCTTCCCAACACATGTTCCCTGATTTTACCTCCAAATCCCACCTGACAATATCTGCCTTCCTCTACCTTCACTTCCTTGTCTTCCTGCTTTGCTTAGACTTGCCCTCCTGTGCAGGAGGCCCCTGCTTTCCCTTTTGCTCTGTACAGAACAATTTTCACCAAGATATGTCTTATTTCAACATAATCCAGCTGCTGCTGGACTAACATAGTGGATGGAACAGATACTTCTAATTTTGCTCTCTTGTGAAAGAGCACAAAAGGTATAGAAAATACACTTGAATTATTGGCAAACCATCTCTCTGAGAGGATAGAAGACAAATAGCATCACACTTAGAAACTGGCACATTGGTGGAAAGCAGTCTGAAAAGCTTCTTTCATAACTGGCAATGGGGAAAAACAGGAACACCCCCCAGGCATGGGGCAAATTCCTCAGAAAGCCAGGCACTGACATAACCAGGGCTGTTAGATATGAGATGGGGGTGGAGGCCTCCTAAACGAGCGGACAAAGGCAGAGCTCTTTGAGAAGGAGTTAAGAGTACTAGAGACCTACACTGCTCTGTGCCACGGGCTGACAACTGTTGCTTTATCTGGACAAAAAACTGGAGCTTTTCTACACAGAGAAGTTAAAAGACAGGCCCTTGAGACCTAGAGTAGCTTATCAAAACATGAGAATTGATGAGTATATTAAATATATTAAAGAATTCAAAATTCTGAAACTCTCAGTATGGTTAGACCCTTTGACTTCTAGAATTTTGTCAGGATTTTTCTTCCAGAAAAACAAAACAAAGCAGAAGTATTCGATTTTAGGGGACCATGACAATTCCAGGGTAGAAGAACCTAAAAGCAGGACCAGGGTATACCAATAAGTAGCCCACTAAGATTATCTACAGTGAAGTTCAAAATTAACATGTTCAACTCATGTAGTTTGAGTTTTATATCAGTTATTGAGTTTTTTTGGTCAGTTATGTTTAGAAAACAACAAAAGTTATCTAATTCCAAAGGTAAGTTTTTAGTATTGGACAAAAAGAATAACTTATGCAAAGTAACCAAAGAAAACAATAATAAAACAAACAAAAAAAATACTTGGAATACAATACAGAAGGTAAAGGGAAAGCAATTTTTAAAAATAAAGTGTCATGAATATTGAGAGGAAGTGTGAAAGAGTTGTAAAGATAAAAAGAGGGAAGGAGAGGCGGGAGAAAACCAGGTAGAGGGTTGGAGGAAGTGTCCTCCAGGAGTCTATATATGAAAAGTCAAAATATCTTTGGAAATTAAATATTTAGCAAAATGAAAAACTAAGTAGAAAGAATGGGAGGTAAACTGAGGAAATTTCCCAGAATATCACCAGAATATAGAATAAATATCTCTAGAAAAATGTAAAGCATGAGGAAAAATATATATAATTTGTCAAACTGGAGGACCAGTCCAGGAGAGCCAATATCAACATAAAAGAATTTCCCCTGAAAGAGAATTGAGAGAGTTCTAGTAAAAGAGGAAACCATCATCATCAGAATATTTCATGAAGTTTCCCAAGAATGAGAAGTGGAAGGCCATGTTAAAAGATCTAATAAATGTCCAGCACACAGAATGAAATTCAGCACACATGCGCACACACACACACACACACACACACACACATCCGACACACACATACACTCACACACACACACACACACCACATACTATGAATTTTCAGGACACGAGTTTCAGACATTCATCATGAGAATACCATAAAATAATAATATAACTGATTACATCAAAAAGGCCAGCAAGAAATGGCTTCTAATCATTACCAGAAATGCCTTAAAGATGTAAAGGCAAACTATTTTCACTGAAGAACTCAATAACCAGACAAACTATCAACTACATTCAGGAGAACAATAACTGATTCTTGTGAATCAAGAACTTGATTCTTGATTCCTTGATCAAGAACTAATGGAAAATTTGCTTCACAAAAGGGGAGCAGCAGAAAAACCAAAGAATTTCCAAAATAAAAGAAAGCACAGCTGATATAGAAGCATAAGTAGGAGCTACTAAAAATCAACCCAGATGGGTAATTGATTCATTAATAAACACATCACCTCACTAGGACATATGAAGATAGTACATCTGTTCCTTAAATTCTAACTAAAGCATATATATATATATATATATATATATATATATATATATGTGTGTGTTTATTCATGCAATTGTATTTTGCGTATATATTATTATGTACTTTATTAGGAAAAGTAAGTTTTAAACCAGGTAATAATACTGACATAGATCACACTCATACTTTACCCAATATATTTTCTGGTTCTAGAGTTTCCTGAGGGAAAATTGAAGATATTTAACTTTTGAGTAAATATTTTAATACATTCTTTTTGAAAATTTAATTATTATCTCACATTTGTACTTGCTTTGATATTTGAGTACTGAATATTTCCAAAACATTCCTTTTAACTTTCACGGAATATGAAAGTTTCTTTCTTTGTAACTTTTTTTTTTTTTTTTTTTTTTTTTTTGCGGTACTGGGGATGGAACTCAGGACCCTGCACTTGCTAGGCAAGCGCTTATTCCACTGAGCTATATCCCCAGCCCCTAAAGTTTCTTTCTTAACACACACACACACACACACACACACACGTGCATACACACAAATGCAAATAGAGAGAGAGCGGTGTTTTATAATTTCATAAAAGTGACAAACACATTGGCAGAAACCTTTTTGAATCTAGTGTCTGACTACCAGCCATCATGAAACTGCTCATTTTGACCATAAATTAAACTTTTAGTATACAGTTCACGTGGTAGGAGGTAGGTGAAAAGAAAGAGCACATTACTGATGACAACGTGTTGCACCATGGGCATTGTTCAGTATGTTTTTATTAGGAAGCTGGGAACATCACGGTCAGGTTAACTGAAAAATAGAGGCTTATGAAAAGAACTGATCCATGTCTGCTTAGTGTATCAATAAGCATTTAATGAAATTCTGTATTCAAATGTTCCAGTATCCAACATAGTATCCATCACATTTTAAGTATCAAAAGTGTAAATGTTATCCCTGTTTTTAGTATTCCTCATGCAGCTGCTCTTTGGTCATTTTTACAACTTTGTAATTTTAGAATTCATCTTCTAGTGTTCTACAGTTGTTCTTCCTGATGTGCACCTCCCCAAGAACTTATAGATTCCAGTAAGCTCTGACAGGGGTGGGAAGTAATTAGTTCCGAGGAGCAAGATTTTATAAATAAAAAAATGAATTTTATTTAGAAAACAATTTTCAACAAAGGAAAAAGGAATTCGGCATTGAAAAGCCTATTATAAAGATACTTAGGCATGTTTCATTTTCTCTAATCAATAAAGTAAATGAATCAGAAACAAAATACTAAAATTTTTATGTTTTGGCAAATATATTGAATATAAAGATCGTATTTCGCTAAAAAACATGGCTCTTCTAGAAGCACAGACATAGTTTGGTGAACATAAAAACTCCAACCTACTTACTCCTCTATCAGGGTAACTTAAAATACTATTTGGAGACTTAATGAGATGACCTTTACTGACATTTCCAAACTTCTTATTTTTGTATTCTAATTACATCCCTTTTAGCAAAATGTGTGAGTTACTTAGTTACACTAAATCTTCCAAGTCAGTATCAGCTTTAACAAAAAGAAAAGAAGCAGGCAGATTTTTAGGAAATATCTTACTTCCCCTTCAAATTTGTTAAATTTTCCCTTTGCTATTTGTAACAGAGCCTGAAGATCTCTCTCATCAATGCAAGATCCCAATTACCCGGATTAATGTTCATATAGTGATTCAGTAAAGACGTCAGACACTCGACACATGCCATCCATACATTACCCTTATTATTTGCTCTCTACACTGAAGTACACATATGGACCCAAAAGTGGATCGCTATGTTCAAAACTGTCTGCAACTTGGAGGCAGGGAAAGGAAGAGAGATACAGGGGTAAATAAAATAAAATCAGTGGAGTTGAATCACCTGCTTTGGAGCAACCCGCTCTGAATTTTCACCCTTTCTTTTTGAGTCTCACTAGACTAACATAGCTTACATGATGTAGCACAATCTTATATCAGTGCTCTGCAGCTTCAAATAAATATATTTATTATTGTGAAAAACATGCATCTGACATTTAAATCTGAAAATGCAAATGCAGTGCATACTACAGGAGAAAAGGCTCAATTTTATGCCACGGAGAGTGCAACACATGTGCTAAATGTGACAAGACAAAACACAGTGCAATTAATTCTGTTGTTTAAAGAAGTAAGCTAAATGTTTTATTAGAAAGTGCAAGATTTGAGGGAGTGTTTCTAATGGGTTTTCTATTTACAGAATCCCCCAGTTTTCCTGTATTTCCTTTTATTTGTGTAGCTTAAGAAATGTATTCATGTATTTCTGTTCAGTACCCAGCATTCTGGTAAAGGTGAAGTAGATCTTTTAGACTTGTACATGCTCTCGGTTCATTTTATGAAAAAACTGTGTGATTTCACCACTGCAAAAAACTTCAATAATTGTGACTAGAAATGAGTTTACACCACTCTGGCATATTACCTGGATAAACAGTAGCTATTATATAGATATTAACTTCATTCAGGACAATGTTCCATAATATCAAATTATGAATTTTTTAAAAAGTAAGTATGGATTTGTGTATCAAAAAATTTATAATAATTGATTACCAAAAACGGAGTTCCAAACTTAAATTTTACCTAATTCATATCCTACTCTAAAACAAAATAAAATATATAGATATTGTTAACAACTGACCTTTGACATAAAAGTTTATTACTTTTCTACAAATTTCAAGTTTAACTGCAACATCTTGAGATAGAAATTCAAACTTCTTTTCTAAAGTTTTAGACCTTTTCCACAATACAGTAGAATATAAGAATACCTAGAAATTTTTAGGGCTAATAGAATAATTTGTCAACTATATCCTTGTATTTCAATTTTTGTGCTCATTAAAATGACTTTAGTGTCTCAGTTAAATCCACTAGAAACATTTCCTCAAATCTTAGCCTTTTTATTAAAATATTTCTTTTAGCTTGTGTTTTATAAACAATAGAATTACTTGAAGTTTTTCAAATAAGTATATTTTTATTTTATGGAGAAGATGTAAAACAAAATTTCAAAACAAAATAATACAAGAATAACAATAGTTAATACATTACATGTTATTATTTTTAAAGTAGTTTCTCAGGGTACAAGATGGGCATAAAATTGGATTTTTGCAGTAAATGAATGTCATGAATTAAAACTCATAAGAAAAATCTATTCCAATAAATTTCACATATATACATATATATATAATATCACAATAATTTCACTCATATATTTATATATGTATTTAGTTACATATGTTAGTGAGATACACTTATTTATAATTGTATATATAGTTTATATATCTATAATCTAAAGTGTTCATTCCAATAACAGTTGAACCGCTTACATAAGTTTGCAGAGCAATGTGTAACCTAACGGCTATTCTCATAGGTAAAAATGAAGCACATATGAACAAAAAAACCGTAGAGTCCATAGATATGAAGCAATTTGCTGACACACAGTATCGTCTTTCTCATTTCCTGTCCACACTCAAGCTGCATGCTCTGTAGTTCTCAGAGTAGGGTAGAGAGTCTACATAGGACAAGCTTGCTAAGATTTATTTATACAGACAGTATTGAAGAGGTATAGCAAAAGCGCATCGTCCCTTTGCAAAAGCGCAGTCCTGACTGTTAGCAGCACTGGCCATGATCAAAAAGAAGCAATTACATCCATCAGAAACTGCATATAAAACTATTGACCTGAATCATTTGCAAAGCTGCTATTTTAATTCTTTTTCTCATGAAATAGAACCTTGGATAATGAATGATTGTAGAACCACAAAGATAGTTACACTTTCAACTGCATATAAACATTTGATTTTTAAGTAATTATCACTATTTTCCTCTTCCATTCATCATATGACTTGACAAGAACAGCAACAGCATAGGCTTTGATCAGAACTAAAGACACACACACCCAAGCACAAGTTTCTCCTGTCACATGCTTTCATTGTGCTTTATCCCAGAGGATTTAGTATGGCTCATGTTCTCCATCAAATTTCACTCTCAAGATAATGGTGCAAATGTCTAAACTGCAGTCCTCACCTGTACCACGAGGATGACGTGGACCTTAGGAGCAGTTACAGAGATAACTCGAGGAAGCGATTCCGAGGAAAATGAGGCCAGTCCTCTGCAGGGGCTCAGCAAACACTCCTTTTAAAAACCTAACTTAAGCAATTTCAAAATGAACTTTGGAGCAATTTATAACATTTTTACTGTGAAAAATTACCTTGAAAAATAGTTTTGTCACACTGATACAATTTAACTTTTCGTTTGTTTCCTGAGGTTAGATATATCTCGCTAAATGTAACAAGAATATAAACAATTGGCAGAATATTAGAATTCAAATAATTACACATTGTTACATAAACCCTGTAGTAGCTTCAGCGATCTGGAATATATTATAGTGTATATATTTGTCAGCAAGGTGAAAGGACAGCCCAGCCCAGAACCTCATGGAATGATTCCTCAAATGATCTCATTTGAATGGGTAAGTCTGCATAAAGTTTGATTTGATTGAATTCTGCCCATAATTGTAAAGTAAGTATCTTGTTTCAATATGCCGTAGTTTAAATGGCTTTCAAATATCATATAACACATATACACAGAACTATGCTAGTGCCCTATGAAAAGCCCAATGATTCATGTACATTAAAATTAATGAATAACTGGAATTATACTAGAAACAGTTAGATAGTTTAAATGATTATGCTACATTCACTCTCCTACTATATCCTAGAAAATTTAGCTTAGCAGTACTTTTATTGTTATTGCTGAGAGTCTCATTTATTTAATGGATGAGCCTCCACAATTATCAAGCATGCTTATTGAACTTTGAAAAGAGCATTACATTTTGCAAACCTTCCAACATTGGCACTCAGAAAACTTCTCCCTGTAGCATATTCCCAAATGTGCTTAAGTAATATGCCAGACCTACATAATTATATAACTGAAGAAATGTTTTCCCAAGGTCCCAGTGCTATGTTTCAGTAAATCTGAACAGAACCTAAAATAATTGGGCTAATTTGAAATCTTAAACATTTTTAAGTAACAATATATAAAAATATACTCAGTATTTTATTAGCTTTGTGAAACTGATGGCTGGCAGATTTGGGGAGAGCCATAACCAATGATCTGACCACTTCTAAAAGTCCAGTCGTGAGGATTTCCTTGGGGATAAAATTATCCTAATAGATGATAATTTTCAATGATCTTCCAACAATCTCATCTACTGGTGCCCATTATTTCATTTCATATGAAATTTAATTCACCTTTTATAAAGTCCCTCCTTCAAGAATCAGGAAAATAGTATGTCAGGATCTTACTTCCTCTAGTCCCTGATGAGTGAGAAAGGGGGAAATTCCAGGAAAAACTTCTGGAAAGCAGGCAGAGCAGATCAATTTTCAATAGTTAGAGATTCAGTTTCCAGAAATGTTTAGTTGCATAACTCTTCTCTGTTTGGGAAAAATATTTGTATTTTGTCTAATAGAAATGAAGTGAAGTACGAGTCAGTAAAAAAGGAAGTCTGGCCTCATGATGAAAGTTTTTGAGTTCAGAAAATTCTGCTCTGAAATTCCAGCTCCATGTTAATTATCCTCAGCCAGGTCCACTCCTCTTTTAGTCTTTCAGCACCGCCATTCTCTAATCAGGTAACTTAGAATAAAAATACCAACCCGCCACAGGTATTCTGAAGGATAGATATGTCATTTCCATGAAGCATCTAGCAAAGTATCCAGTACACATTAGATGTATCTTTCATGGTATGCTTATTTAATAGATAGGAATATTTGATATTAAGAAAAGAATATCAGAAGGGAAATTCACTGTGATATTGAAATAGTGGATTATTGCAGAAACAAGAGAGTTAGGGAAGAAACAACTTGTGTCTGTGTCACAGAATGAAGAAGCATATTTGCTATGATTTGAATTCTTAATGCATCCAACAGCTTTCTTCCTACAGTGATGTAGCCGTAGGCTAAAGTTCCAGAACACAAGGCTCTGCCTGAATTTCTTGTGGGCAAAGGAGAAGGAGCAAAAAGAGCAGATTCAGAGGCTGTACTGCATCCTGGCTTCATGCAGCAGGAAGAAGGGACGGTGAATGTGACGATGATGTCTGTGATGATGTCTGTATAAGGGAAACCACTCACTGCAGAGGCTACTCAGAAGACTCCCGACATACCCACGACTTACAAGCCATGCTCAGATTAGTGGAGGAGCATCACATAGCTAAAGAAATAATTGACTTGCTAGCTACCTTATCATCTGGCCTTATGAAAGCACAGAATTCTTTCAAGACACATAAACACAACTGGTGACACAAGCCAGGATTCCATTTCTTCCCAGCTTATAAGGAATTTGGAGGAAAATATTTCATATATTTTTGGACATACAGAACACAACAGAAAAATATTATTAATCCCTAAAAATGGAGAACGGAAGCTTTCAAAGGAGAAAACTAGAAAACATATCACCAGCTCACAATTTATTGAGTTAAAACTCTGTACACACCTGTAATCCCAACACTCGGGAGGCTGAAGCAGGAGGATCACTGTGAGTTAAAGCTTAGCCTGGGCTACAAAGTGAGTTCCAGGTGAGCCTGAACTGAGAGCAAAACCTGGTCTCAAAGAAACAAAATAAATTCCTTGAAAACTAGCTACAAGTGCATGTGATAAGGGCCTGATTCAGGATTCTTCAGGCTTCACTGAGTACAGAATAAACAATGTTAGAATCACCAGTTTCTGTTTGTCAGTTTTCCCTCATGCAAGTTTTGGCATAGAACTAATTTTGGAGCTCAACTTTTGTTGATGAATATAATTAACTATGTAAGTAATATACTACAAAAAATAGAAGGAGGTTGAATGAAAAAACGTTAAGATCTGTTCGTTTGTTTGTAGATCGTAAGTGTAAGAGAGCCAAACAGTTAATGAAATGAAAAATCACAGAAAAGTTATGTAATACTGCAGGCAGCAGCCGAAGATGTCTAGAGATAACAGAACTGCAACCTCAGGAAAGCTTCATGTACATGTTCTCATTGCTTTTTATAACCAAGAAAATAAATTATTTCAAGAGTCTACACATCCCCCAAATGGACGAAGGGAATACTTCCTATTCCTCCCGTGTCAAAGTTCATCACATACCATCGTATCACCTGTGTACACATAGAAAGTATTTTTAATTTTCTTGTTTCTAAATTCAAAATTAATGTCAGGGTGTCATTTAAAAACAGAAGCCCAGATTGTGTCACCTCTCCTCAAATGCACAGTAAAAAAAGTACCCGTCTCATCACATGAAGCACGTGACCCCCCACCCCTCAGTGCTCTTGGTTTGCACACCCTTCCCTTGCTTACGCTTCGTACGCTTATCACGTTACACAGTGTGCGTTCATCCTCGGGTTTCACAGAAGACTTCTTGATGCCCTGCTTCCTTGCCCTTAGCCCCATCCTAGTTGTCCCTGATATAAGCATATGAATTCTCCCAGAAAATGTGAATATAAAAATTGGCACATATAGCGGTTCTTTTTGCTCAAGTCCACATATAATGATTAAACTTTCTTTGATCTTATGCCATACTATTTATCTGTTCTTCTGTTTATTATTGTCATCTTCTCATCTATTTTATTTTCTAATCATCCCTGCATTATGTGGATCTTGGGTCATACGTGTTGTTTTCTCAGATTTTGTAATCATACTGGCTGACCCCATACTTACTTCACTTGACACCCAACCATCTTGCATTCCTTAATTTTAATAATCTTCATGTCTGCTCTTCCTAAATTATTCATATCAAAAGTGACTATTAAACCCAGGATTATTTGGAAATCTCCTAAAAATGCAAGATTTTACTCTTACCATAATCTTCTACTTTTCATATACTAATTCCATGAGAGAAAAAGAACTACATCAACAACAGAAAAAAGAAAAAAAAAAGAAAAAGAAAAACACGGAAAGCATTAACAAAGAGACACAAAGTAGCACAATAACAGTACAATCAGAATTGAATTATAGACAAAGCAATCATTTCAATCTTTAAGGACCACAATACTTACTTACATTTACCCTGTGAAGAACAACATCCTGTTTTTACACACCATCTGCCTAGCAAAACCTAAGTTAGTCATAAAGTCCATAACCTTTTCTTGTCAGACTATATTTAATGAATGTCCCTGCTGTTTGAGGAAACATTGATCCTTAATACCACTTTCACTGCCTGGAAGCGACTTTCTCCTGGAGCTCCTTGTCCCACTATATAATCTGTTCAAAACTTTTAACTCTACAGGAGTGTTCCTAGTATCTCTTTCTATTGTTGTCATTTCCTAAGCAACTTCATTCTCTCAATTTTAAGCTAGGCTTATGGACACCAATGTTTGTCTGTATTTTAATTTTACCTTGTGAGCATGCGAAAATGACTGTTCGACATATTTACTTACAAAAGAAATAACCTAAGATTAGCATGGTCCCAAGTTGGAAATACTATTTTATATGCCATAGAAAATTGCACCCCTTCCTGTATTTCTTTCCTTAGCTGATGTCAGTTAGCGTCTGTATCTAGCAAGCTCCCCGGCAGTGACTCTAAGCTATCTTCTACACTGCATCCTGCAGTTCCTGAGGTCATCTTCCTGGATTTTTCCACATTGGCTCCTTCTTTTTGTATTTATGCCATGTTCTTCTTTATGCCCTTGTAATTGTCCTGAGCATTGCCTAATGAAAACTAACAGTTCACTGAGTACTGAGAGTTATGTTTGAAAAGCAAAAAATCTGAATAATTTTCTAGTAATAAAGATCCCTTTTGTTTTTAAATCTGAGAAATCCTTCACATGATACATGACTTGTAATCATCTTTATATTCATACCAACTATTATACACCATATTCTTCATGTGGCACTTTCTTACTAGCAAGTTTCCTAGTTTTTATAGTATGCACTGGATTTAGATCAACATAAGTCCTACTGAATCAGGCTAAGAATATAAAAGATATTTCATGATTTTATGTAATAAGATTGTAAGTAGGGGCTGGGGATATAGCTCAGTGGAATAAGCGCTTGCCTAGCAAGCGCAGGGTCCTGAGTTTGATCCCCAGTGCCGCAAAAAAAAAAAAAAAAAAAAAAAAAGATTGTAAGAAAGTCATGCATTGTAATATTTAACAATATTCTCTATATAAAATAATTGTGACTTCTACCATTTTTACAAACAAAAATTTATAGTCAAGTTGTATGATATAATTTTATGGTCTTACACAATAATTATATCCCCATTAAAATATTCAACATCACATAAGTTTTACCTTAGATCCTAAGAATTTATCTTATAACTGAATAGTTTATGCTTTTGTTAACTTCTCCCATTTCTCTTGCTGCTTAGAGCTTAATAACAACCACTCTCTGCTCTAATAGGGTGACGTTTTAAAAACTGCACATGTAAGTGAGATTACATAGTATGTGTCTGGCTTATCGCACTTAACACCATTTCTTTCAGTTTCATCCAGGTAATAGATAATAGCATGGTTTGTTTCTCTTTATGACTCTATAGTATTCCATCTATACATGTAACCATACTGAAGAACATCCTAAACCAGGCGTGGCTAACCTTTTAAAGAGGAGTGTCAAACAGCAGCCCAAACCCACTTATTTATCACAAAGTACCAACACTGCAATTAAACTAGAGTACTAAACTTGTAGTTTAGAATAAAAAACAAAACTTCGTACATGAAAATATTTTACCTTAGAAGAAAAACAAATAACATATGTGCCATAGTTTCCCACCACTGACCCAGCCTTTTTAAACCACAGCCTTAGGGTTTAAACCTTGAGGGTTTCCAAGACACAGCCTCAAATGTGCAACAGCTTCTTAAACATTCAGCTTCATCCAGATTGTCTAATGTTCCTTTGTCAAAATCCGCTCAAGTAACTAAGGTCAGAGTCAATGTCATAGAAATACATGAAAGCAGATGAGTCTGTGTCTGTTTCTACCATGCACAGTCAGAGTTAAGCAGTTGTCACAGACATGATGGGGCTTTCAAAACCTTAAATAGTCCCCATCGGGCCCTTTGCTCAAAGCACTTGTTGAATTTTACTCTAATGGCATATAGCATCCTCCAACCTTTCAACTACAATGAATTAATATAGAAACCAATACATATATCTGCACACATGCATATACCTACACATGAAGAACTATCCATAATCTTATACATGAGTGTACACACACACATGCACATGCATACATGCAAAGTGCTTGGTATGTTTTTAAACCTATACTGAATATAAATAAAGTTTAATAGCAATACAGAATTAAGATTAGTCATGTTTAAACAGAAAACAGTATTTCAATAGAAAGATCCAAGTTGCTAATGTGAGTGATGAAAGAATTCTATGCATTAAACTAATTTTCACATATAAGTACAATTTTTAAATGTATGCACCTACTGTAATATATATTATATTGTTTTTCCTTCTACTTTCTTTTTTCTCTCTTAAAATTTTTATTTCATTGTTCAGCTATTTTCCAGAATTTTCAGTGACAAAAGTATTGAAGCATAAAATTTTTCCATAACCTCTGTACTTCTTAAAGTTGGGCTTTGACACAAAGTTAATTTAAAATTGTGTCTTGATGTATGTGCAGTCTTGTCTTTGATTTAGCCATGTTCCTCTTTCATTTATGTTTCTTTATTTAGTGATTTATTGAGAAATATACTGTTATAAATATTCACATGCTTAATTTTCATTTTTTCTTTGTCTTAAGTATCACTCATTATACTATGGTCAGCTTTACATTTTCAAACTGGTATGTTTGGTATGGAAAGACACTGTATGAAACTTGCATGGTAGCATACACCTGTAGTCCCAGCCACTTAGGAAGCTACTGGAACCCAGGAATTCAAGGCTAGCACAAACTAGAAAACCAAACCCAGGAATTCAAGGTTAGCACAAACTAGAAAGGAACAGAATGGGCAAAGGAAGGCCACGACGTACAATGGAGGGAAGGGAGAGGAAAGGAGTGGGAAAAAAGTAAAGAAAAGAAGTAATTTGCACAATATAAATATGTCTATATGTTTCAAGATTTGTGTTAGCCTAACATATTGTCAATTTTTGCAGTTATTTCATTAAAGTCCAAAAAAAATCTATCATTATTAACTCTGTATTTTCTTTTTGCAGAATTCTACATCTATCTACTAGAATATTATTTATATTGTTTAAATTGGCTCCAACATAGGTATATGTTTAAGAGTCATAGATAAATTGTGATAGCCCATGAAATTATAGTGTAGTATTTATTGCTAAAAGAGAACTATGACTATCTTTTCCAGGGTGGACAGAGCTAAAAGTATATTTTTTTTTCATATTTCAGTGATCTTAGTCTACAATGGAATACTGCTATTCCCTGGAAAACATGCTACAAGAATATTAAATCGATGAACATTTTTGGCATAAAATTTCATAAGGCCAAGTTCTTTCACTATGCAATTATAACAAATGAAAAATTTCTTTTAATTTTAATAAAATCTTTTGAAATTGTGATATTAGGAGGAAAAAGAAATGTTCAAGGCTTTCAAAATGAAAGAGAAATCTAAGAAATTTTTGCATTATTTTAATTTGAGAAGTTAAGGCTCTTAAAATGTAGAAGAAGCCCTTAAAAGGAACCAGCGATGTAAAAGTTTTGATTCCCAAGTGATTTTGGAAATATCATTGCACTCCTACTGTCCTTAGTTTCCTTGCTTTCAACAAATGGAGTCATAAGTCCTTGTAGAGCTCTCTTCTAAATGGAAAAATGTGTGTCCCTCGCTATGGGTGTGAGTGGTTATGATTAATTCCAGAACTGTAACATGGAATCTAATAATTAAAATGTTGTGAAATTATCTGAAGAGAAAATATTTAGTATTTAATTTGTATGTATTTAAGAATAAAAGATATTTCATGATATCCTGTGTAGAAATATATTGTTTCTTCATTAAATGTCGTAGAAGATTGTCACTATTGTACCTTGAAGGAAATCAAAGCAAGCTGGAATTTATGCTCTGTGGAACTACCATGACTCCATCTCTACTGTTTTTGAGATGTTCACATTTTTCCAAATTCAGTGCTCTAGAGTTAAAGGGCAAAAGACAGTTATGAGCTCAAAGTAAGCATCTATCTCTTACAAGTCAATTACCTTTGTCAACACATGTATTTTTTTCATTGACTCCAATGACAAATAGTAGAATACTGGACACTAAACTTATAACAATTGCATGATCATTTCTAATTCAAAAGTCAAGACATCTAACTTTAATCTGTCCTAATGTAGTGATTTATGGTGAAAACTCTAATATCTGATTAAAGATAAGTGTTTTGAAACAGTATCTAATAGTACTATATTCATCAGACATGTAGATGAGTGATCATTGATGAGTATAATCTAACTAAAGAAACACAGGAATAATAAAAGCAAAACTGTTGTAATAAAAGTGTGAAAACAATAATTTCTGAAATAGAAATGCCTTGTATGGCACTATTCCCATGGATCATAATTTCCTTTTAGTAAAATATTTGAAAATATCATGACATTTAATTCTGTTGTCTACAAAGAGTCACATCCCAGTTATTTTTTAAAATTTGTTTTCTTGTGGTATTGGACAAAATAAATGTGCTTATACTTTAAAGAGCTACTGTGTGCCTAACCACAAGCTTTAAATCTATCGCTGATGAATCAGACTGCAACTATATTCTAAGGATCAAGCATACAAATGTATTTAACGACTCTTTTCATCTTTGTCTAATTTCTTGTTATTGGAACAAAGTACTAGACATCTGCAACTTAAAGATGAGAACTATTTTGGTTGACATTTGTAGACATTTCAGTCCTTGCATGGTCAGTTAGCTCCAAGGCAGGATGCCATGGAAGGGACAGAGTGGAGGAGAAACTGCTCTTGTCCTGAAGGTCAGGAAGCAAGGAGGAAAGGGAGGAGTCAGGTAGGGTGATAAACACTTCCTGGGCCCAGTGACCCACCTCTTTCAAACAAACCATACCTCCTAACAATAAATAAACTATAAACTATATAATCTATAAACTCCTATAATCTAATCACCTTCCAAAAGCCCTGCTTATAAGTGAATGAGGTTCTTGGAAAGCACCTAGACATAAGCCATAACAGCCTTGAATTAACACAAAAATCCATAACTGCATTAAGCAGAAGGTCCAAGATGAGACAAGACCAGGAAGTGGATTAGATTATAAATGTAGACATGAACAAGTACTTTCTATCAATATATCCACAAGATGAGTAGCATTTTTAACAGAGAATAAATCTTTTTCTTTCTGTAAAATTGCATAATTCACATCAGGAAATGCTAAGACATACATTGCAGAAGTTAGTTATTATAATTTTATTTCAAAATATTTAGAGGGCAGAAAGAGGTGTTTAGCATTCTAGAGATTTTTTTAAAATTGTATTAGATCTTGAATTACTGATTCTGGGAAAATTTGAGGGCTGTAGATTTATTATTTGTGTATTTTCCCTTACATATTAAGGTTAAATTATATATAATAGTAAAAATGAGAGAAATAAATAATTCATTAATCAAATTTCACAAATGTAAAGTTTTCTAATAAAAGTGTCATCCAAATGTAATATATTTTCAACTCTTATATATTACAAAAGTAAGGAAACACTCTAGTTCATATGTAACAATTGAAATATTTTAAATTTTAAAATATTTTTACAATATTTTCCTTACATAATTTGACTGATTTAGTTTTGCTGTCTTCCTGCTTTAAAATGTTTAATATGTCTTCTAAGCTAGGCTTTTACACATCAAAACATAGTAAGGCATAAAACGTCAATTATTATCAAGCAAATACAGAATTTCTGCATTAGAGGAACAATATAATGTTAAGATAGTCAAGTTTGAAAAAGGGAATTTACATACCAAAATATACATGAGCTAAAATAAATGATCCCTAAATGAAAATGAAATGCTGTGGATTTAAACAGGGATCACAAATATAAGCACCTACAGGGAGTAATGTATGAATAGACAATGGCTGCAGGTAGCTAGAAATCGATCAGTGGAGGCTGGAATCACATATATAGAGAAAATTCCATCCAATAGCATTCAAATTCACAGTTAATAAAATCCTGAAAATGCCAAACAATGCAAGACTAAAACTGCTCCTTGTATGTGCATATCTTTCAAAGATGTTGTTTAGTCCCAGCTCTCAACTGCCACAGATCCAGGAAATATGTTTAGAAACATGAGGTCAAAATATCTGAACTGGCTGCCAACTGATATCTTTGCTAGGACTGATCTTTCTCCACATGAACACAACTTTTGATTAAAAAAGAGAGTATTGTCAGGGTGTCTTCTTTGCAATTGATTCTCCATTAATGTGACTCAACTGGAAAGAAAGAATGCATCTGTTGATGAAGAGAAAGGAAGAGCATCACCCAGGCAGCTGTCTTCTAATTTTCTGGAATAAGTAGAATAACCAAAATGAGACTATAATTACACTGCCACAAGGAAAGTTAAGTAGAAGTTTAGCAGTCCAAGAAGAAAGAAGAGATAATTGAGCCTGAGATGATCCTCTGCAGAACAGATTACATTCAATAACAATTCAACAGCTACACGTTGAAGCAAAGAAAAATAACATAAGAATGATTAGTGTCAATGAAAACTCAGGAGCTAACAAAAATGACATAAAAAATATTTGCAGAAGTAATAGCAGAGGGCTGGGGATATAGCTCAGTGGAATAAGCGCCTGCCTAGCAAGCGCAGGGTCCTGAGTTCGATCCCTGGTACTGCCAAAAAAAAAAAAAAAAAAAAGAAGTAATAGCAGAGAATCTCCCAAGCATGAGAAAAAATCTGACATTAAGTGAGACATATAGAACTCCAGTTATCCATAACCAAATTAAATCACACAGAGAGACAATAATGCAAATCCCAGATATTCAGCCCAAGAACAAAATATTAAAAGCTGTTAGAGAAAAGAAAGAGATCACCTGTAAAGGAAAGCCCATTAGAATCATGACAGACTTATTAACACAAACCCACAAATCAAGAAGTGCTTGGAGTGAACTATTTTAAGTCCTGAAAAAAAAGTAACTTGCAATGCAGAGTGATGTACACCGCAAAACTATCAAAATTAATGGAGAAATGAGAGATTTCCATGAAAAAGAACAACTAAAGAAATTCATGACCACCAAACCAAGCCTATAAAGGATATTGAAAAATATTCTAGACATAGATAAAAGTGAGCACAATTCCAAAAAGAACAATAGAAAGAAATCACCAGGCAGGGCAAGCTACTAAACTGAGAGAAAATAGCAGATTAGCATCATTGTTTTGAGGTCATCTATTATTTTTGTTGCTTTTGTGTTGCTTTGATTTTGTCATCAATGTTGTTTTTTTAGTTTTTTTTAGATTTTAAAATAAAAATTTAAAACCCTACAGGAAAATAATATGACAAAGTTAAGTGATACATATCAGTTATAACCACCAAAGTAAAGGGCCTCATTCACCAGTGAAAAGAAACAAATTGGCAGAATGGATCAAGAAAGAGACCCAACAATATGCTGTATACAAGAAAAACATTTAACTCCAAAAGAAACTCATAGACTGAAAGTGAAAGGATGTACAAAACAATCTTCCATGTGACAGTACCCAAGAAAAAAGCAGGGGTAGTTATTCTGTTTGCACACAATGTGAACTTCAAAACAAGGAAAATCAAAAGAGATAAAGAAGGTCACTTGTTAGGAGAAAGCTTTAAGAGGAAGAGATAACAATCAAAAATATATGTTCACTAAATTTGGGAGCACCCTACTATACACGACAAATATTAACAAACACAAAAACTCAAATAAGCAATAATACAATTATAACAGAGGAACTTAATACTCCATTCTCACAAAGAGATAGACCAACTATACAAAACAAAAATCAGCAAATAAATAATAGACCTGAACAAATAGACATAGTATATATTTACAGAATATTCCATCTAACATCAGAATACACACTCTTCTCAGCAGCACAGAGTACAGTCTATAAAATATCCCATATAACTAGCCCATAGAACATGCTTAAGTAAATGCAAAAGAATTTAAATTATCCCATGCATATTACCTGACCATAGTGCAATGAAACTGGAAATTAATGGCGAAAGAAACTGCAAAAACTCCATAAACACATGAAAATTAAATAGCACCCTCCTGAATAGCCAATGCATCACAGATGAAATTAAAGAACAGATCCAGCAATACCGACAATCAAACGAAAATGCAGACAGCACATAGCAGAACCTGTTTGATGCAATGAAAAGAGTCCTCAGAGAAAAAATAATAGTGGGGAATTTTTATATCAGGAAAACAGAACAGGCAAAAATAAAAACCTAATGCTACACCTTATGCTTCTAAAAAAAAAAAAAAAAAAAACAAGTCAAGCTCAAAGCCCAAAGAAAGGAGGAAATTATAAAGATCAGAGTCTAAATTAATGCAATGGAGACTAAGGAAACAATACACAGAATTAATAGTTGAAAGAGCTAGTTCTTTGAAAGAATGAATAAAATTGATAAACCTCCAGCCAACCTCATCAAAATAGGAAAAAGATCCTTAAATTCATGCGTCGTGGAATGAAAAGAGTGGTATCATTGCAGACTCTGGGAAATGGATAAATGCCCACACATGTACGCATTACTAAAGCTAAATTAAGAAGACGTAAATGTAAAAATTATGAGTAACCCAATATCAGTTAATGAAATGGAAAATATAACTAAAACTTAACAAACGAAAGCCCAGGTCCCGATGGATCGAAAGCTGACTTCTACAAGAAATTTAGAGATTTAACGTCAATATGCCTCAAACATTTTAATATAACGAATAAATTTTAATTTCTTTAAATATTAAATGAAAAATTAAACTCTTAATGGAAGGGAAGCAATCCTCCTTAATACATTCCAGGGAGCAAGGATTACCCTGATATCAAAAGTGGAGAGAGACCTATCCAAAAAAAAAGAACTACAGACCAATCTCCCTAATGAATATAGTTGCAAAACTCCTCAATAAAATGCTAACAAACAGAGTAGCAAACAAATCATGAAGAAGATTATAAACTATGACCAAGTGGGATTCATCCCAGCATTCCTCACAGATCTAGACAAACATTTCCAAAATTCACTTGGAAACAGGAGACCTAGAATAGCAAAGGCAATCCTCAGCAACAAAGGCAAGGCAGGGAGCATCACATTCCCTGACTTTAAATTATACTACAATGTTACTGTGATAAAATCAGCATGGTATTGGCAAAAATAAAAAAAAAAACAGACCTGAGGTACAATGCAACAGATTAGAAGACACAACTACAAGCACACTCAGCCTCCTTGTCTTTGACAAAGATTTCAAACATGTTCACTGAAAGAAACATAGCTTCATTAATAAATGGTGCTAGAGAAAAAAAAAAAAACTGTCTTTTCACATGCCAAAGAAAAAAACAGGACCCATGTCTACCAGCATGTACTAAAGTCAAAACGGATCAAAGATCTAAACATTAAAACAGAAACACTAAATCTACTGGAAGGCAATGTAGGTAGCAATCTTGAAGTCATAGGGACAGACAGAGAGTTCAAGAGTAAAACCCAAACTGCACAACAACTGGGATCTCACCTTATTAAAATGTTTTTATACAGAAAGTATAAAAAAATTATAAAGAAAGAGTTTTAAAAACAGTCACCAACAGAGTGAAAAGAAAATCCACAGAATGAGGAAAAAACAATTAGCCAACCATCCCTCAGACAAAGAACTTCTATCTAGAACACTTAAAGAATTCAAAAAATGACAGACAGAGCCACAGAAAACCAACAGTAGCTGCTGCTTTGCATATTGATATCTCCAACGTGTGCGCTCCGGAGAACACATACAGGCATCCAAGATCGATCAAACAACCAGTCGTCAGCTATTCCTTACGTGTTTTTTTTTTTCTTTTTCTGTTGTTGATGTAGTTTTTTCTTTCACACTTAAAAAAAAAAGAAAAATTATATACAAAATGTAAGTAAGTATGTATGTATATGCAGCATATCTAACATAGTTGTACTACTGACTTAGGTCACTTTATTGTAAGGAATAGTTGAAGATTAATTGTTTGATCAATTTTGCATGTCTATATCTGTGTTCCTGAATAGACACTTCGAAGTTGTCAATAGGTAATGCAACAACCATTGTTGATTCCCTGTCACCTTGTCTGTAATTCAGTTTTGATTGTACTATTCTTATGCTACTATGTGTCTGTTTGTTAATACGTTTTTGTTCTTTAACTTTTAAAATAATAATAATAAAAAAAAGAATTCAAAACATTAGTTCCCCCAAACACAAAGACGTGATCCAAAAATGGGCATCTGAGGGTGAGGATATAGGTCAGTAGCACAAATATTTACCTGGCAAGCACAAGGTCCTAATTTTGATTCCTAGTACAAAAAAAAAAAAAAAAAAAAAAAAAAAAAAAAAAAAAAAAAAAAAAAAAAAAAAAAAAAAAAAAAAAAAAAAAAAAAAAAAAAAAAAAAAAAAAAAAAAAAAAAAAAAAAAGAGCATCTGAGATAGACACTTCTTGGATGAAGAAATATAAATGGCAAATAAACATATGAGAAGATCTTGAACATTATTGGTACTTTCAAAAATGCAAGCTAGAACAACACTGAGATTTCATCATACCCCAGAAATAGCGGCTATCGAAAAGAAATCAATCAATAAAACATGCTGGTGGAGCTGCAGGGAAAAAGAAACTCTTCTCCATTGTTGGAGGGAGTGCAGACTGGTGCAACCACTGTGGAAACCGGTGCAGAGATTCTTCACAAAACTAAGATTAAAGATCGCATTGGACCCAGCTATTCTCCTTCTGGGTATCTTCCTTGAATAATTAAATGCAACATACCGCAGCAATATATGTGCACCCAGCTATATAGCAACTCAGCTTATAATAGCTAAATCTTGGAAATAAACCAAATGCGCATCAACTCAGGAATGAATAAAAAGATGTAGTCTTTTTTATTTTAAAAATAAAGGAAGAGAACATATTAACAAACAGACATCCATTTACAAAATAGTGTAAAAATACAGACAGTACAGAGTTACAGACAAAGTGGTAGGAAATTAAAAATGGTTGCTGTGTTACGTATTGATATCTTCAAAGTGGTTTCTCAGGAAAACAAATAGAGACGTGCAATAATGATCAAACAAGTAATCATTAATTGTTCCTTTCATTAAAGCAATAGAAGACAGTAGTACAGCTGTCAGCTATCCTGTATACACATACATATATAATTTCCCCTTCTTTCCTTTCTCCTTTCCCACACACCATTTACCCATTACTTTTGATCATTTTCCTTTCATTTCATGGTGTTTATCATACTTCCTAGTTTTTATTCACTCTTTCAGGTTCTTACACTAGTGAGACAATACATTGCTTTTTTTATACAATGGAGTACCACTCAGCTATAATGAAGGATAAACTTGAGTCTTTTATAGGTAAATAGATGCAATTTGAGACTGTATTCATAAGGGAAATAAAGGACTCACATATGTAAACATTGTATTTTCTCCCTAGCATAGAAAACTAAAAATGTAAGTAAGATCTAAAATGTATAATAGCTTTTGTGAAAGCAGGAGAAACTGCTCAAAAAGAGGAATGGGGGAAAGGACAGAATACAGAAAGGGGAACAAAAAAAAAATATATATATATATACACAGGATAACTAATATAAATATATATCTATTTCTATTAGTTCATTAAAAAGAATGGTTTGTGCTTATATTGTTTGACTAGTCTTTCATGCCTATGTCCTGCAATCTGAGCAACTACTTTGAAGATAACAATACACAATATATTAACCATTGTTAATTTTCTATTATGTTGTTTTGATACTCTGAATCATTGTTTTTATTGCTTTTTTCTTTAAAATAAAATAGCCAAAAAAGGAAAAAGAAAAAAGTGGGGAACATATGTTTTTATCTTCACCTAAAATAGTGGCAAAGACAAATAACTTTAAAAGCAAATGCAGTCTATTTAGCAATTCCCTAATTAGTAGAATTGAGACTTGTTTGGGAAAGGGACAAAATACAAAAGTGCTATAACAATGCAGTGTAGTAAAAAATAGAAAGGATCTGAGAAACAGATTTTTTCTTAACCGTAACTGTCAACCATTATCATAAATTAGTATTTTATGAGTAATTTGCTACAGAACTATGATTAAGGAACTTCTTCCTTAAATAAACGTTTGACGTCAATGTATTAATCTTTATCTGGATAGATTCCATTGATTTATGTTGTATGAAATACTCAGCAATTTTTAGCTTGACCGTTTTAACATCACTAAGGATTATTCTCCATCTTTCTTGTAAAGATTATGTGGGTTAGTTAGGCTGAGTCAGTCTAGGTAGGGTAGATATACATATTTATAAATGAATCATCAAGGCTAATAAAGGCATGCTGGGGATATAGCTCAGTGGAATAAGCGCCTGCCTAACAAGCACAGGGTCTTGAGTTCGATCCCCAGTACCTCCAAAAAGAAAAAAAAAGGCTAACAAAGGCTTATTTTCATTCGTGGTATGTTATTTATCATAGGTTGAGCATGGACTTTTCTTTACATAGTGACAGGGATTTAGTGGAAGGATGGTATTTCTAACAACACATGGAAAGGAGAAATGAGAGAATACCAAACACCCTATTCATAATTTCAGTTGTATTTTCCCAAATTTCACTGAGTCAAATTTGTTGCCTGGCCCCCAAGTAATCATGAAGGATTCAGGAAACATAAGAAAGCAAATAGAATATTTGGAAAGTATTCTTCCTCATTAAAGTGCAGAGAGCATAAAACGTGCTGGTCAAGTGACATCATTTTTTATTTTATACATATCTTCACTAGCACCTTTACTCAGGAAATTGAGCTAATCATCTTGCCTTCGGTTTGCTCACCTGTAAAAGAAGGTTCGTTCCCTTTCTCTGATTTTAGTATCTCTAGTACCGGAATGAAAGCACTAAACATAAATTATTCTCCTTATCTTGTCTTTCCAATTGCACTTGCAGACATTTGACGTCCCTTTACAGATGGTTCTGCAAAGACATTTTTATCAAATTTATAGAGTGACAAGGCTCAAAATAATGTCATTTCATCCTAAATACATTCACTGCAGTCTAATCAAACAAGTTTTCTCAAATATTTGCCCACAAATGGTCATTTTTCTTCAACTAGTGACAGATGTGGAGGGTGTTAGTTAATTCCTCTCTGCGTGAGCTTCGGTGCATGGGCTGGGCACCAGCAGCCTTTGGCTCCGTGCTCTCCATCCGTCCCCCGACTGTGCAAACACAGAATGTTATTTCTTTATGTTCTATATTGTTAAGAAATTGGAACACAGATAATTATATATAATTTAATTATCTTTAAATTGTATATAAGTATACTTTTCACACTATATAAATCCTCTCACTCACTAGAAATTAGGCAGCATTTCACAAAATACTGTGTCTGCAGCTGATCAGACCCTTCCCTCAGCCTTTCAGCAGCTCTCCATGCTGGACGTACTGCTTACCTGCTTTTTCAGATCATTAATGAGATTGCTAAGGAAGACCGGGCCCAGCACTAATCCTTAAGGCACCCTGCTACACACCTGTTCTGACTTGATATTCCACCATTTATCATCACTTATGTTCACTGTGCTGCAGCCAGCCTGAGCTTGGCCCAACTACAGAAACACAGTGATTCTCAGTAAAGCTGGCCGTGTGAATATATTTACTTTCTTCAAGGCAAAAGTCAATAATTCCCTTTCAGTCCAATGGAAGATTTCTTTGTCAGGGAAATATTATCACTGGATATATTAATCACATAGTCTTAAAAGTAGTGATTTGCAAGAGTTGTGCTAATCATCATTTATATCTTAATGTTGAAGGTATAGGGCATATTTCTGATGATTTGTTGTATATCAACACAATGGTGACTTGCCCAGCACCTGAGACCCATAACAAAGCATCTAAAAATTATCACTACTTCCCCCTGGATACATCTGTTCTTCCCCTTATGCTTGTTGTCTTGATTAATGTCATACATGCCATTAACTCCTCTCCGCCTTTACTCCCCAGATTCCTTGCATTCACCTGCCTGAACCTTCATCTGACAGTCTCTCAATCTCAGAAATGGTCTGCTGCACTAAGTTATCCTAAAACCTAAAAATTACATTTGTAGATGGGCAAATTGAGTTAATTCAATTGATTAATTATCAGTTAATTAATACTAATCTTGAACAAGTTGTTTATGTTCAGAAATTCAGTACTCTTATCTGCTAAATAAAAGAGAATAGCATCCATACCAAAGGGTTATTGGAAGAATATTTTGCAGTAATATTATTATTAAGTTTTCAGTACTCTGCCTGGAAAACTTGATTGTTATGTCTGGCTTTTACTTTTCCTGCCTGTACAATAGCCTGGCCTCCCCTCTTCTGTCTGCCCCCTCACTCTGCCTCGCCACCAATCTCAGAATTGTCTTCATTAATGGCAAATAGTGCTATTTATTTCATGTTCAGAAATGATTTATGGGTACAACTTTGATGAAAAATAATCTCCAAAACCCCCAATAATATCCTCCTATGAACCCACTTGCCATTTTGAGATTGCAATGTCCTTTTCCACTATATCAATCCTTGAACATAATCTCAAAGAATTTGTACCTTTTTATTTAGAGATAACCATTCTACTCTAGTTATTCAAAGATCTATATTTAAATATTTGTCACTAACACAATTTGCCAGTAATGGATTTTGCACCAAGAATATAGCAAAAAATAAATCCAGTTCACTTTCAGGTGGGGTCAGAGAAAGTACTGTGCTACTAACCGTAGTACTTTGTGACTAAAATAAGGTGAGTGATCAGAAAAGCCACTCTAAATAGGTGATAACTGAACAAAGATCAGAATGATATGAAGAAATGAAGCATGAAGGAGTCTTAGGAACGTGTTTCGGGCAAAATGAGTATCAAATAAAACACACAATGGGAGAGCATTCTCACTGTTTTCAAGAACCAGCAGGTAGGTTAATGAGCCATGGAGCATCCACCTAAGATTGCGCTCACCTTCCAGAATACAGAGTCATTTCTGCAAACTAGTTTTTTATCCATGGACTACCTCTCCCATCCCCATCTCTCACAGCAAGGATGTCTATGTCTCTGGTCTTTGAAAATAATATGTAAGCAAAACTGATAAGTGACATTTCCAGGCCAAAATGATGAAGAAAAACATGTCCCTTCTCCACTCTTTTGTCTTCTCTCATTTGAATGGAGAAGACTTTGAGTTTCTGTATTAGGGTTTTTTGTTTTTGTTTTTTTTTTAGTTTATGTCTATTGTGATGCTTTGATATTACTGGAAAAACCTCTGTTGAAGACTAGACAGCAACCTTGAAGCTATTCATTTCTATGAAGCATCAAAGAACTCCACTAGGACCTTGTTTCTCAGATGCAAACTAGCCAGCCCAGAGCCGCCCTCTGCTATCTGGCCCCTCTACCCCAAGATGCAGCATTATTCTGCATTAATAAACTCAGGACTAGGTGCCAGGCAACTAGAAATTATGACCATAATGCAGAGCCCATGGGAATTATTCAAGCTAAACATTCCTACTCTGATTGCTCTATTCATTCTTTCCCCATGGGAAGTTCAATAAAGGGTTTAGGCTTTGCTTCTCATTGCTGATGTCTTCTATCATCTGATATTTTCACTTTGTGTTACTTAGCATGCCTGGACTCCTCTCTAGACCTGAAAGTTAAAAAACAAAATTCTTTCTTTCCTTCTTCTTCTCCCATGTCTCTTCTTATGATCGCTCGTAACTGACTGTCATATACAAGGACCCAAAACAGATTTTAAGGATTGTTGCCATCGCATTACACCAACTTGTACAGTAAATATAACGATGGCACAGTGAGCAAAGGTAAAGAGGTAGAAGACTCAGAAAAGAGGCCAGGCAGCAGGTAGATATAGTAGAGCTACTAGACAAAATAAAACTTGAGGTGTCATGATTAGTACAAAAGAAAGACCTAGAAATGCCTTAGGATAAAAAACGAACTCATGGGAAACAGAATAACAAGGAGAAGACAAAATTCAGGAAGATCCAAGAGACTAATGTAATACTCTGAACCAAAAGGAAAACGTACTTGATCTGAAATGTGAGAGACCACAAAATGTCAGCGATGACTCCAGTTTTTATGCACAAATAGTTGGATATAAAGAGGGGCAGCTTAACGAAGTGTTGAAGTTGGTGGAGGACCCTTTGTGGAGGCAAGTGGGAGGGTCTCTGCTGAGAAGTGTTAGCTATCAGAAGTCTCTTATACTACTAAGTACAGGTATGTGCAGAGTTGGATTTATAGTTCGAGAGTTCACCAGAATGTTTACACAGTCATAAATTTCAGAGTCATCACTATACCTGTGTATCTACAGCAATGGCACATAAATTTTAAAGTAAATGTAATGCCTCTACTTACTATAGTAAATTTCTTCTGTATAAAGTTCTTTTCTCCCATGTTATAATGAACATCTTGTTTTGAAGACCCATCCATTGACATATACTCTAACTCGCGTGACTCTTAAGAGCTTCTTTGCTGTTTCACTTTGATATTTTAAAATCTTTCAGTAACAGAACAAAAGTTGTCCTTTTACTTAGGCTAGTTCAATTGGATATCCATTCCTTGTGATAAGAATCTTGACAACAGCACTTATTAATGCATGTATCTATTAATTCATGTAGTTCATTTTACTTATTTTATCTGTCCCTTTGAGAAGAAATAAAAGGATGAGTGTAAGAGACATCAGTGGCTAGACAGGTCAAAAAGAACTAATTCTTAGAGAGCACATTCTTTTGATCATTTATATTTTTTATGATAGCAGTTACTTATAAGCTGGAAAGGCTTACGTATAGCTATAATTCTAGAATTTATATCTGACTTCAAAGAAAGCCTTAATTTTTGGTGCCAGCTGAAATTTATAACATGTTACTAGTGATGCTTTATTTTGCCAATTCATCCTTCTCTTGTTCCCTTCTCCACTTCCTGGAGTGAGTTATCTATCTTACCAGCTCTCTGCAAAGCTCAAGCATAGCAAAGAAACAGCCTTTGTTAAACACTTAGAGTTCAAGGAATAAATTCATCGCTACCATTAGTTACTATAGAAATAAAATGTGAAAATGAGAAGTGTGTTGTTTATATAATACAGAAATATGAATGTGAATGGAATAAAAAATAGAAATTCAAATTTATAGTTTAATCAGAGGAAGTCTTAACATGCCTACTGCTTTACAGTGACTCTTACAATCACACCAATATTAAATCTGTGTCATAAGGAAGTCTCAGTCCCACATACACTCAGCCTCCTCTCAGGCACCTGCATCAGTCAAATGTTATATTCTCCTCGATTTCCTGTATTTTCATGTTACCTCCTGATCCATTTAATAATTCAAATATGCTTTCAAAACAGAGTATTTCCTATTCCCTGTTCTTATTTCATACTGTTCTTTGACAACTTTCCCAAAGATGTTTCTTAGAACTTGGTACTATTCAAATTAGCCAAGTGTTCTGTTCACCATTTCCCACATTCCATAAAACTCTTCTTTATTATCTGTCTCCGCCATCTTGTCACTGACAGCCACTCTGCTCACTGCCTCCTTTGCAAGCCACTCATATAACATCTTCAAGTACAACAACATTCTGGAACATCTTCTTTTGATTTATAGTGAATGTCATGAATACTCATGGTGCCTGTCTACCTTGTGCCCAGAGCTCAAGCCTGCTCATGCATCAGGGAGTTCTGATTACTTTAGTGAAGAATAGGACCCAGTTCCAGTTAATTCTAAAAAGCAGCAGCAGCTTTCAGCTATCCATTGCCTCACTGAATCACTGCTAAACAATCTGCCACAGGGCAGTGCAAGCTCCCAAAGCAAAGGCTATGGTATGATTCGTGGGATTTTTCATGTCTGGAGATTTGTGTGCTTTACAATGTACCAGTTATGAAGAGAACCTAGACAATATGTTAGCCCTGCATTGCTGGCATTCGGTAACAATCTAAAATGATTAAAGCCATTATCATGAAGAGGCAAGCCATAAAGGAAGTACATGTCCAATAAAAGACTGCTCACATAACTTGAATATAATTATTTCCTTGAAAGGAAAAGAAAGACTATTTGTACCTACGGGATTTTAAACTTGACAAAGATGAATATTGATCACAAACATTAGGGGAATTACTTTGCCAACTATTTTATTGTAAGGGATCAGTATTAAAATTCAAAATCCAAATAATTATTCCTATGAGATGATACATACATTACTTGAATGTGAATTGCCATGTTTCAGGGCCAAAAATACAACTTTAAAGGAAACATTCCTCTTATGTCATATGACCAGTGAAAACCGTAATACACAGCACTTTATCAAATTCTAGAAAATATCATTCATAGTGTTACCCATTAAAATTTTGCATTCAGGTGATTGGAGCTAATGGAAAAAGTAATTAGAATCAATGTCAAGGCCACTCAATTTCATTTCTCTAAAATGAGCTCTACGAATTATCTTCAGGCCGCTTAGAAGTAGAACGTGACACATAAATTGAAGAGACCTAATTTGGTTTTCCTGTCAAGAGCTATGCTTTATACTCAATCTTCACAGAGCTTAGTTTTGTTTATAAAAGTTAAGGATTTGAATAGAAACATCTTAATTTTCCTTTGCCTTCGATTTGAGACTTTCAAAATTATCAGATACATTGCTGATGTATCACTTTTGTGTCTCTGTTTTAGTAATAATTAGTGCATTTGGGGCACCTGCTATCTCTTAGTGAATTGAAAGTATCCTCTTACCTTCACCTTTATTTCTATGAAGACAGACTTGGAGCCAAAGATGTGTTATTAGGGAGTATGAATTTTGCCTGATGTACTTATGTTGCAGGAAAATGGATAACTGAAGTCATCCTAGTGCTATTAGAGTAAGTGTATGAAAACCAAAAAGAAAATCAGCTTACAAAATTAGATTCTTTCAAGTTAAATCTTACATGTGTAAGACACCAAATACACTGGCTATTAGTGGTGAGATAAATGCTATGCTGTCTCTGTCATCAAACATAAACTACAGAACTATGCTAGTGGTTCACCCTCTCCCACTGTATCTACCAGCACAGACTAAGCTCACAAAAGACACAAAGTTTAGGGAAGGCCTGAGAAGCCCACTGAGGAGAGACTCACTGAGTAGGGGCTGGTCTTCTTCGAGGGCTACAAGATGCAGGCCTAGGAGGCAACATGCAGTGCTTTATGAGACTATTGTAGAAGGGATTTTATCATTATAGAAAAAGTAATGGGAAATCTTTAAATTATATTTAAACCTGGGAAGGTACATATTCAAATTTGCATTTTGAAAAGATTGCTATGTTTGCAGTTGATACAGCTGACTCACAAAGGCGAATTTGGATATATGAATACTTTGTGGAGAGGCCAGTGTAGCAGTGTAGATTAGCAGTGCTAGCATCATGGAAGGGGATGCCCCAGGACAGACTCTGAAGTTCACCCAGGGCCATGAGTTACCTTCATCTTCCCAGGATGAGAACACTTACTTATCAGGATACTGTTTGCCTATGTTCATCATATTTGCAGTGAAAAAGGGAGTTTAAGTCTTTTTCTTTTAACTCGGAAAGTTTAAACATCACTCACAAGTGCATTCTCAAAACTATTTGGTTGTTTCTGCTTGATTAGAACCATCATAAGTAGTGAAATCAAAACATACTGATTATAATTCTATGTATCTGTTAAGTGAAAATTACTTAGTAAATATCCATGAATGTCAATATGCCTTGTGGAGTGTCTGGCACATAAGGATGTACTTCTAAATGCCTGTTTATCAGTCTCTCCCATCTGTTTATGACAAACAAACACTACATTAAATAATTCTCATTTCTTCTAGAAAAGTTTCTAACATATCGAAAACTATTTGATGCCATTTCCATTTAAATTACTTAAAGAGAAATATAGAAAACTATGATACTAACATTTATATATTTTTGTACATTTTTAATTACTGACAAGTACAGCAGATTCTACTACTCACTGCCTTTTACCCTACACAAAATGATACACACTGTCCTATTGTGATGCCACTGTAGAAAGAATAAACTTCCACTGGGATGAGGTTTTCTAAAGGGTTAATCATTTGTAGCCCAGAGAAGTAGCTTCACTTGCCATGGTTTCACTGGTTCTAGTTGATTTAAGTTTGCCCTATACCATGAAAAATGTTTATCTTCTTAAGGAATCTCAACCACATACACCACAGAATAAAGAACATATATGAGGTAGCATTCTATTGCTTAGATTAGATTAAAAGGATAAAAATAAAATACAGTTATACATTCCACAAAGACTGTACTTTTAAGTATAGTCACAATTGGCAAAACAAGGTGAAAAGACAGCCCATGCACCCAAAATAAAATAAAATAAAATAAAATTTATAAAAGCAGAAAGAGCTATTTTAATTTCAAAGTAGAAGTCAAAGCAAAGACTGTTCACAGAGGCAAAGAGCTCATGAAAGTAGTATCAACTCATCTGGAGATATTATAATCCTAAACATGCATGTACCAAATCAGTGTGTCACAATATGTGAGACAAAAAGGTGCAAAGAAAAGGACAAACTATAATTGTTGTCGGAGACTGTAGTAAGTTCCCCTTAGCAAGAAAGCGGACAGGGAGATGTACAGGCGATCCGTATTTAGCCAATTTGAACATGCTATTAACCAACTTGCCTCATTTATACCTTTGGATTGCTATACCTGCTACCTACCTCTTTTAAGGAACAAAAATCTTCAAGTGAGTGACGAGCATTCACAACAAGAGAGAAAGAAAAAGAGACCTAAGTAAATCCAAAGGACACGGAAGAAGCGATATAACAAAGATCTGAGTGGAAGTTTGTAAACTGCAAAACAAAATATCAATATAAAATTTTATGCTAAAATCAAAATCCCTGAGATGAATAAATTAATGTATCTCAGGTAGACTAAATAAAAATGAAACTAAGGAAGGTATAAATTATCAGAGAAATTAAGTAGGAAAGAGAAAGATCACATCATTACAGATTTTTAAAGGTAATAAATGAAAAGGGAAAAGAAAAATATGCCATAAACACTTTAAAGCAATACATTTTATAGCCAAGTTGTGGATGACATACACAGATTTCTTGGAAAACACAACCTATCCAATTCACTCTAGATGAAAAAAATGACCTGCCTGAATTATATTTTAAAAATTGATTTTTTTATTAAGATCTCCTCTCAGAGAAGAAATAAAAACTTGAGGCCTATATGGATTCTTTCATGATTTCTACCAATCATTGAAGAAAGATAAACATATCAGTTCTACACAAACTATTCTGAAAATTAAAAAGGGAAGTTTACCTTCCAATTCATTCTATGAAGCCAATATCATTCTGAATTCAAAACTTGATTAATTTAACAACAAGTTTGTAGATTATAGATAAACATACTTTGTGAACCTAGATACAAAAAATGATTTTTTTAGCAAATCCCATTCATTGAAAAATATACAGATGGGTAACACCAATTGCAAACGTGGACTTATTGAAGAAATTCAAGTATGATTGAAAGTTCTTCTGCTGTTGTTTTGTTTTTTAGGGATTTTTTGAGACAGTGTCTAACTATGTAATTCAGGGTGGCCTTGAATTCATTATGTAACCTAGATTGGGTTCAAACTCCCTTTGATCCTCCTGCCTCAGCCTCCAGAGTGCTATGACTAGAGGTGTGCCCCACCACATCTGGCATTAAAATTCTGAAGTGGATTATAATTCAATATACTGATGAAAAGAAAAACTGGAAAACCACAAGATTATGTCAATAAATACATAAGATGAATTTGATAATATTACATAGTGTTCCTACCGAAAATTTTTAGCCAATTAGAAAATGAAGAGAAATTACTTAACCTGACAAAGGGCCTTATAAAAAAAGAAAACAGAAATAATATCATAATTTAATTGTTAAAAATAACCCAGAGTACTTTCTCCATATGATTAGGAACAAGGCAAGAATATCTTCTCTCACTCAATATGTATTAGAGGTACTAGATAGGGTATCAGGCACCAAGAACAGAAGTACCTACATTGGTCAACACATAAAAATGTCTTTACTTCCAAGCAACATCATTAGCCATATGGATAATCAAAAAATCTATAAAAATTATTAGAAATTAATAAGTGAATCTAGCAAGATTGCAAGAGAAATTATAAAAATGAAATCAGTTTTTATTTCCAGAAATTTTCAGGAAATGATTGGGATTAAACAATTTGAAAACGCTACGCACAATAGCATACCAATTACAAAGTTCTTCAGCAAATATGGTGGAAAATGTTTACTGAGGACTGTAAAACATTTTATAGGAATGAGACATGATAAAACTGAACAGAAACACACCTGTATTCATGAGTAGAAAACCTTAGTATGATTAAGATACAGATTGTCTCTAAGAGGACCCAGAGCCCCATACAGTGACAGTCAGTACCCCATCACAGTTTCCTGTAGACATTGGTGAAATTGTTTGAAATTGGTATTTGAATGTAAAAGGCCTAAAATGATCAAAATAACGCTTTAAAAAGATGAACCAAATTGGGAGATTAACACTATCTCATTTCAAAACAGATTGCAAAGCTATGATAATCAAGACAGCATTGTAGAGCAAAATAGAAACACTGATCCACTGAATAGAGCAGAGAGATCAGGGAGAGACTCATCCTTATATGAACATAGCTTGCAAACATATACAGGCATTTCCAAGGAGGAAGGATCGCTGCAGCAGCAAATGCAACTAGGACTATTGAGTAACCATAGGCAAGAAAAAGAACTTTAGTCTTCACTCTCAGTACATATAAAACTTGTACTTTTCACAGGCAAGTATGAATCCTGAAACTATGAAAATTCTAAGGGAAAGCAGGATCAGACCTGTCAAGTTGGCTTGGCTAAGGATTTCTTTAGTGTGGTCCCCAAAGTGCAACCTAGAAAGCATACAAAGAGAAGGTAGCTGCCAGCAAAACGCCTGCTATGTGAAGGAGTTTGTGAAGAACGCACACAGATAAGGGATAACTGGAAAAAGTGTGCATCATTACACCGCAGAACGACTGTAGAAGAACATCAACCAAACACTCAAGAGTTAGAAAACTCAAATCACATTGGGTAAAATAGTTGAACAGCTCACTAAAGATATTTTGTGGATGGCTAAGCACAGGTAAAATGTTTAACGTTATTATGCATTCAATTTGAAGATAACAGTATGTAATATAACAATCATTGTTAATTTTCTATCCCCTTGTCTGAAATTCTGTGTTGCTTCTATTGTCTGGGTTCTGTTTTGTTCATGTCTATTTGTTAATGTGTTTTCATTCTTTTATCTTTAAAACAAAAAAAAAAAACTTTAAAAAAAAACATTGGTATGCATCAATAATATACAATACAAAGCCCAAATTAGATAACTATTTCATATACTAGAATACTGTACCTAAGTTAAAAAGACTGTCAGGCACTGTTAAATGTACAAAGGGACTTGATCTCCTATATTCAATAGATTTGAATATAAAATATTAAATTCATTTTTCAAAACAATATATCAGGTTCCTAAAAGTTAAATGTACCTCTACCATATGATCCAACTGTTCTACTCATAGTGAATTTTTAGTTGAGAGAAAATAAAAGTGTCAGTATTTTTTTGTAACAAGGAAAACCTAGAAACAAAAGATGTAGACATTCCAGTCAATGCAATAGTACTCACCAACAAAAGAACAGACTATTAAGATACACTACAACTGGGATTATTCTTAAAATAATCATAGTAAGTGAAAAAAAACACAGTAAAGCATGTATATTGCACAATTCCTGTTAAATAATACTGTAGAAAATACAAACTAATCTATCACTGCAGGAAACAGCTCCTACCCTAAAGCTAGATACATCCGGGCTTAAGAACCATGGTAGAGAAAGACATTATGCCCATCTTCTCTAATTTTTTGAGATTTCTTTTCCCTCAAGAATGAAAGCGGAGTTATGCACAGGATAATAAGTTTTATTAAAAGAAAAGGATGATAGCTGAGATCTTTGAACATACAAAGAAGCAAAATACTTAACCCTAATAAGTTTATTAGACTTAGCTTTACCATTTTTTTTTTTTTTCTCCAAAGGAAATAAACTTCAGCGATCTACTTGTTCCCTCAGGTTAAAAGTTTCTTTATTTTAGCTTTTAGCTGGAGCACTGCTGAACGTTAAACTTCCATGATCAAATTTTTAAAAGAGATCAAACCTTAAAACTTTTCCTGGGAAATCATCTCAGGAAATACAGACATAAACCTCAAGTGCTATGTTTTTCAAAGTTATAAACAATTATACCTCTAAATATATGGAACGTGCACAGCATAGCTTTAAGCTTCAAGTCTAAGAAACATTTTGGAAAGCACAGGACATAAACTACATGAGAATTATACAAGTCTTGGTGCTTTATAAATAATTTACAGAATATAAAATATTTGAAGAGGTCTCCAGTTCATATATACGTAAAAAGATTCTACTGTTTCTAAATATTAGGGAAATCATAAGCTATAATTTAAGGGAGATAAACTCTTTTTTTGTATGGGATTGTGTAAAAATCTCATCAAAATAGAAATTTGATTCAACACAAGTTGCCATTGAGCACATGCAGTTGTGATGAAACACCTTGCCAGCAATTGCCTCCAAACATTCTGGAATTAGCGTTTTTCATCCCAATTGAACATTTTATTGACTTTTTGCTTTGCACCAGATGCCTATAGTCTCCCCTACAAACATCTTGTCTTTTCCATGTTTGTTTATATTTAGTTTTTGGCAAATACAGCTTATGTAATTATATTATGTTGGCCCACGGCCACATTCAGGAAAAAAACGCAAAATACAAAATTTTTGCCTTGGCTCACCTCCCACTTCCAGCGTTTTATGAAGTAATAGCTCTCCATCAGGGTGTTTCCTAGACTCCTGCAATACTGTTTTCAATTTCTCTTTTGCTTAAACTCTATTAATGTGGTGGCTACTAAACCCATAGGTTAATATTTTTTTTCTTTACCACTAAAAGCAACCACTGTTAGGAGATCAGATTTATGCTATTTAGGACGGTAATCACTCATCACTACAGAGGACATGCTGCTTCTGAGGGTGCACACAAAGTGATTTCCAGTAACAACCTAATTCACGAATCAAACCAGCATTCACATTGAGGAAATCAAAATGAAAGCATACAGGTATATATGAGTGCGATTTACAAAAATGCCATGAATTTCTAACTCCTGTGTATAATCACAAGTTATCTTCCTTCACAGTATAAAACTTTTAAAGGATTGGAAAAAGTAGCAGTAAAAGTGCTCAGTGAGTAACATCAGGTTTCCCATGCGATCCAGAAGCTTCCAGACACAGGTTACACATTACGCTTGCCTTCTCACCTGAAGCACGCTGGCCACTCCAGTCCACCAAGTGCAGTTCCCTTGGAACCTACGCTGGATGGACACTCAAGGTCTCGTGAGGTAAAAGGTTAGGACACTTGCTCTTTCTGACCAGGCAGTGCTGTGGCTGATTAATATCCACCCAAAGCCACAATCACCTTCTGATCTGAGGAGCAGGTGACGTGGTGATTCTGGAGTCTCTTGATAAGTTATGTTAACACATCAAACAATACACAAAGCAGGTAAAAATATTCAGGCACTAACGCAGTTGGCTTTGTCTTTTAAGAAGTGAATCTAAGTAATTCATCATCCATCATTGGCAGCTCACAGTATGAGAAGGTTGAGAAATTAGTATTACACGGGTGCCACTTAAATGCTTAGTCTCTTTCCAAATGAAAGGCTGTGGAAAGGAGGGAGGAAGGGAAGAAAACCAAGAAGGCAAATATAATTATTGTTGAAATTTTACTTTCCCCATTATTTCTTTGTGTGAAGCAAACCAATTTATTCACGGTACCCAATTCATTTTCATTTCAACAGCTCATTTTACGCCTTCCTACCTCCTTGACAATACAAAGCATAAAAACTTTTAAGCATTTTTAAAAAAATAATTTATTTTTATTACTACTGGTTTGCAGTGTATCATTACATGCCTTGTGGGGAGGTGGTACGTGTACATAACACAGTGTAACTGTTTTGTCCTCTCCTTCCCCTTCCCTAACTCACCCTTCTCTCTGTCTTTGATTCCCTTCCCTTTTGCAAAAGATTTATTTTCACATTTCCTGTTATCTAACTTTTATTTGGCTCTTCAATTTGTTTATACTTTGGGTGTTTCATGTAAGTGAAATTTAAGTTTGTGTGTCTGTGTTTCACTTAACATGATTTCATGGTGTATCTATTCTTTTTACAAATGACTCAGATTTGTCCTTCTTCACACTCCATTTTCTTTATCCATTCATCTGGTGGTGGACATACAGACCATTTTCAGGATTTAGGTATGATGAACTGTACTGCTGCAGCACAAGTGTGCATGTATCACTGCGATATAATTCATTTAACTCTTTCAAGAAGACACCAAGAAGGGGAATACTTAGGTCAAATTGGAATTTCTATTTTTAGTTTCTTGAGGAATCTCCATCCTGATCTCCATAGGAGTTGTACTAACTTATATTCCCATCAACATTGTACAAAATGGTTTGTAACTCCCCACAGCCTTGCCAGCATTTGTTGCCATTTGATGACTGCATCTTGTAAGGCTTTTCTCAAACTTTTCTCGAAAACCATATGCAGCATGCCTTATATTCATCCGTTGTGGAGCCACCCTGGTATTCATATGATTCTTTTTGACAATTTTATACTCTCTCTAAACTTATAACATCTCTCCTAATGTAATCTCAAAATGTAATTAAAATATGTCATTGTTATTTTTTATTACATCATCTTCTTCACTATGTAGAAATCTCTTACACACAACAATTTTTGCATATGCTGGGCTTTTAGCACAGAGTTTACAAACTTACAGGAAAAATGGCTTACCATACAACTTCATTCAAATTTCATAGCAAGTCTGTTGACATTATTCTAAATAAGGTAAACAAGGTAATAAATGAGAATTTTTTAACTGCACATAATAGTTCATTTATACCCCACATTGTTCCACAAACAATTGAAAGCATTAAGAAGTTTTTGCATAAAAGTATATATTTATTTTTACAGTGTAAATTCAGAGCATATGAGCAAGCAAATATTTGTAAAATAAGTACCTTAACTTCAATAGCCTTCAACTTTGTTGTCATCATAAGAAATCATGGTATTAACTGTTTTTCTACAGTCTTTTCCAATAAGAATGTGGAAAATAAGAAGTATCAAAATCCTATATAAATCTCTGTGTTAACCGTGGAAGAAGGAAAGATAGGATAGTAATTCCAATTTCCGTGACACTTTTAGTAGATTATCTCATGAGTACCAGTAAAAACTTTGTTCACTTTTACCACTTTTTAAAAAATGTTAATTAGGTAAGAAGAAAGTAGTTTAACTGGCTATCAGAAGCAGACTTCTTAATGCGGCACCTAAGCCTTCCAAGTGTGTTCTTTTGCCGTCTCTTCCACCCAGCTGTTGATACCACACTATTCCCAGACTTGTGGCAGATTGTGGGGACCTGAGCAGCCCTTCAGCTACTCTCCTGGCCTCACGTAAAAACCCTTCCCCACCTTCTCTGGATGTATCACACCTTCCCCAGGATACAGGCTTCGGACAATTTCCCAGGCGCCTACATTCTTGGAGCGGGTATCAAACGTCCAGACTTTGTGCTCCCACTGGGTCTGAGCTCGTCCTGATGTATGTTTGGTATCTCCCTGTACAGTCCCTGAATTCATTCTCAACAGAGTCCCAGACTGGATCACCACTGATAGAACCCGGCTTGGCTTAAAATCACCCTCTATTGGAGCTCAGTCTGGGCTCCTCAGCTCAAGGCAACTGTGCTTGCTATGTGGCTAGTTTCAACTCTAAAAAGTTATCAAAACCACTGAAAGGAAGCATATGGTCAATTGTGCTGTCATAGTACAAAGGACCACAGAGGCATAAATCTTAAAAAATTTTCCCCAAAATATTCTTCTTTTGCTTTTCACAAGCCTGAAGGCAGAGCATGTTTTGCAACATAATAGTAATGTCAAATTCCAAAGGCAGCCTTGTGATAGATTCTTGCCAGCATATAGTTCACTTAATACAATTCTAAGGCTTTTAATTCTCATGACTCACACTCTTGGTGTCTGGAGATTAGGCCACAAAACAAACAGACCCAACTTCTTCCACTAAGGGTCTACCTGAATTTTGCAAGACAGTTGCTAGTGATAACAAATAGAACTGTACCATAGTTACTGACAATTTATTTCCCATTGGAAGCACATAATTTCTCCAATGCTTTTACTGAAAAGGTTTATACATCTGACCCATACTTTTTAAGTGGATCAAAATAAAACATATTTAAAATAATCAGGTTGTGGGGAGGACACTGGAATGAAAGTATAAGTTTAATTCTCAGTACATCTCTTGCTCTGTTTAAAACTTAGTTAAGAGCTGATGGAAGATTGATAAGCTATCCTTCAAGGGAAACAAACAGTGGAATGACCATGCTGAGACTTAATGCATACTGTCCTTGTCAGCGGCTGCAGGGAATATTACCTGAGGATATGTGAGGTAGCCTCCAAAGGTCAGGGTTTAAATAGACCATTCAAAGAAATACAAATGGGTAATAAGAAATTTGTACAACTCTATCTAGTACCCAAACAATTACAAACGAATACACGTGAATAACACTTTTCCATTATCGACTTGGTACAAGTTTTAAAATACTGCAGGGGAGGAAACTGTCTGCTAATAAGGATGCAAGTAATGAGATTTTTCTAAGCAACAGTTTGACAATTTAACACCCTCCCTGAAATAAAGACTGGCAAACTATTTATTCCATAATTTTTGATGATTGTTTCAATAGGACCTAAGTTTAACAGATATTAAGATGTTTGAGTATGGCACCCAGGAAGGATTATAGCTACTGCCCTTCTGAGTACTTCTGAAACAGCCCGTTTGGAAACTGTAGGTTTCCAGAGGTGATGTCAGGATTCTGAAAGCAGGTCTGGGGATGGGCTCAGCAGCAGAGCTGGCACCTGGGATGTATGCAGACCTGCATCCCACCCAAGCACCAGGAAGGGAAAAGATATTCATTAACTATTAAGTCGTTAAAAAGCAAAACACATATTCCTCCTTTTAGAAACTCATAGAAACACACACTCCACACATGCCCAAGACAATAGCTACATTTAAGTGCAAACAATAGTTATTTATTTTTTGTAATGAGATTTCAGATGAAGAATTTTGAATTGGTTTGGGGGTACATTTGTATTTTCCTACTGTTAAATAATGTGGGTTTTTTTTTAAAGGGCAACAATATTTTTATAAGATTACTGTTAAAATATTAATTGTACCTTAATAATACTTCATAGCCCTTAAGCTTCCGTAACCTCACAATCAACTAAAGTTTAAAAGCTCTTGATTCTTTTGTCCTACCCTGAATTAACACAAACAAATCCTCTGAGAGAAAGGGATCACAAAAGTATGCATTTTGCACAAAATTGTCATGTGATTCAAATGTAGAAAATAGTTTGAGAACACTGTGGTCTGTGGTCTGTAAACAGGAAGTTACATTTATCACAATCCCTACAAAATAAGAAAAAATTCTGTTTCACCGACTCTTGTTGGACATAATGCTGTGGTTTTTAAAACTCAAAATTTCAGCAAGTGTTTTCATTTTTAAAATGACTGCAAACCTCAATGAATTCTCATTTATATCTATTTACTGATGTTTATTAAGCTAGGAATTAAACTGAGAAATTATTTATTACTTGGATTAATTATGTTAACTCATTGCATGTTAAAATAAATTTTTATGAACTATTTCTTAAAACAAAAATCCAATGAATAAGAAAAGCAGCCTCGGGCTGGGGATATAGCTCAGTGGAATAAGTGCCTGCCTAGCAAGCACAGGGTCCTGAGTTTGATCCCCAGTACCGCCAAAAAAAAAGAAGAGCAGCCTTGCTTGAAATTTTCACAAATCTCTTTCATAGCTACAGAAACAGAAAGAACCTATGTCACATTTGTTTCTGCTTTCAATTTTCTTACAAAATGTTTTAGTTTTAGGAAGAGAGATATCTGCACGCACACAGATGTGAGCTGGATGTAGTTGAACAAGGGAAATTTTGACATTTTCAGGGAATTTTAAGCATCCTTTGATAGTACAACAAAACTCAACAAGTTACAGTTTTTTACCTGGGACTTGGAATTACATTAGAACCACTGGTTAACTTGGGGGGGGTAGATTTTTTTTTACCCAAACCTGATATTGTACTGTAATGCAAGAGTCATCCGGGAAATATTGATTCACTGAACTGTGCCAATTTTATGAAGGGTGACAACACTTCATTATACTATGCTAAAATATCAGTTTTTAAAATCCATAAACATCTTCTCAGAAAAGTCCAAGTGTCAGGTGGTTGTCATTCCCATACTGATAGATATGAGTTTTCCAAAATTCTACTTTTGACATGAAAGGTCACAGTTGTTTTGTTGTTGTTGCTTCTGTTTTTATGGGGTGGCAGGATTGTTTATTTTAGTAACAGTATCCATTTTCCTTGGAATAACAGGTTTCTTTGTTCATTTTTTTATTTAAAAACAATAACAAAATAACAACAAAGGCAAATAAAATAACACAAAAATGATAACAATGATACAGACTTTGAAAACAAGATGATGGGAATTAACAATGGCTGTTATGTTACATATTATTGTCTTCAATGAAGTTGCTCAGATTACCAGATGTAAGGATGTAAGATTGATCAAACACTTAAAGAGGATGAAACATAATAGAAAAAAATGAGAAAGAATATAGGGGTAGGAGAAAGGAGAGGAAGAAGGGAGGGAAAATACACATACAAGGGTACAAGCATAGCTGGGATAATTGCACTGCTGATGTCTATTGGCTTATTGAAAGGAACAGTTAATGCTTAAATTCTTTGACCAGTTTTGCATGGTAATCTGAACAACTAATTTGAAAACAACAATTTGCAATATAAAAGCCTTAGTTCATTTTTTGAGTAAATAGCTTAACATCTATATCCAGCTAACTTTTGTGTTAATTTAGACTAAAATGGCTTTCTATGAAAAAAAATCAATAAATTCAGCTGACAGCTGCAGGACTCTCTGAAGTCCTTTTCCTGATGACTTAATTACTTCATTAATGTACTTCTGTGGCAGAAGTATTTTATGCATGCTTTTGTCACACGATTATTAATAGTCACTTAGGGATCACAATTTAATGAAATTTATAATTGTTACTACTTTACAAGGGATATTCTTAAATAGAAGTGCGAGACAGTAAGAAATATAATTGACCACCAATGCATTTTGGTGCCATTCCCTTGATTGACTAAGGTGCCAATAGTTATACCTAGCATAATTTTTCCATGAATAGGCAAAGGATTTAAAAAATAATAACTTATTAGTATTATGATTATTATTTTAACCCTGAATATTCTTGAAAAGATTTACAGAATTATGGTCTTTAGATTAAAATTTCATAATTTCTGCCCCTGATCCATCAACAAAATTAATAAACAAACACTCTCCATCTTTCCATTTAAATAATTCCCATTGCCACAGTAAAATGAATCTCATCACTAAAGTCTTCCAATATTTCATTAGTGTGTTTACCCAGTATTTCTCCTGTAAATTCCCAGATATGTCTACACATTGTGAAGATTGTCATGATTCTACGAGCCAATGATGTAACATACTAACCACTGAAATACAAATACAAAAGAATGGAAACCAGTGTAGGAATCTAACCCCTACAGATTATCATTATTACTATTAGTCAATTTACTACTGCATTTCCAGAAACTTAACTAGTGCCCAGCATATACTGAACACTTAGAAATATTTATCAAATAGCTTTTTGTTGTCTGTCTGGAAATTAAGTTGAAAGTTTTGAATAATTCCACAATATTTAAAGAAGAAATTACACACTAGCGAAACAAGGAGATGGTAAGGAATGCACTAATCTAGGAGGCTGTGTTCTGGCTACCTGTTGTTCATTTCTTCTTTAAATATGCAGACATTATATATCACAGAGGATACCCTGTGAGCGTTGATTACATACAAAAGTTAAGGAAAAATTACTCTCATTAATTAAAAATTCAAATGAAAGTTCCTTGAAATTCTGTTTTCCTTTCCACAACATTTTATTTCCTTTTTCACATATTGTTTTTTAATCTGCATGATCTGAACATACCTATCAATTACAGCCACGATATCTACAGCCTTTCAGATTGGGACTACTCCAGGGCACTAGGCAGCACACATCTCCTTGATGAAGAATCACCCCCACCTAGTGTTTAGATACAGCAACAGCAGACGTCACCCCACAGCCCACAGATGGCAGGCTCTGACTGCGCTGATTTAGCATATGTATTCTGTGGAACAGATCAAGGAAGTAAAACAGGAAGAGAAAAGAAAGAAAAGGGAAGGGAAGTAAAGGAAAGGCACGGAGGCTTTACTGCTTCTGGTACTTATTTTTATAAATTTCGATTCGTCTCTTTCAAGTTTCTTCTTAAAGTTGAATTATTTGTAAAATTCATACACAGATCTCTGGACCTGCTATCCATATATCTAATTTTAAAATTACCTTCTACCCTTCTTTAATATATTTCTTTTTGGAGTGGAAATTCACTTTGTGACCTTCCTCTACATACTTGTTGCAGTGCATTAGAAGAATGAGGATCCTGAAGCTAACTTTCCATTCAGCTAAAACTGTTGAATTCAGAAGCATAAAGGTAGGAAGTGAGGAAGTTCAGCAGCTCCCCTTCTGTGCGGTAACAGTGGATAAATCTCAGTTACGCGTGGTTGTGCTGTTGGAGGGAACACGTGCCAACACACCAAATGACAGGTACTAGGTATGCGAGCTCCAAGGCAGAGTGTCTACACCCCTGTTGTTATCCAGCTAAACAGATTCGGCAGGACCAAACAATACTCTTGCAGCTGGAAGTACATTTTCCATCAGTCTGTCTTAGAATTGTGAAGCCTTACATTTAGAAGTAACCTTCCACTGGAAGCAGTAGCACATACCTGTCATCCCTGATACTTAGGAGGCTGAGAAAGGAGGACCCCAAATTTGACTTCAGCATGGGAACATAGTCTGATTCTATCTTAATGTTTAATATATATATATGTACATATATATATATATATATATATACACACACACACACACACACACACATATGGAAGATAGAGATGTAGTGCTGAGGTACAGTGCTTGCCTGGCATGTGCAAGACCTTTGACTCAAACCCTATCCCCCCCACAATCACACACACACACATACAAGTCTGTCACATTTACAATGGCAATCTCTGCTAAAATGTATGATAAAGAAGGAGAACCTTCTCAGCTAAACAGCTAAACGGCTCATTTTCAAGAAAGTATCAGTCAAGAGAGAATGAGACTTAGTCCAAGAACATATCTAGTCAGGTCATGGAAGGGTGTCAAGGGAGTCATGGTGCCCGGAATCTGATAACTGGGCGTGGGCAGAAAAGCCCAGGAAGGGCAGTAAGGAAGAGTGGGAAACGCGCTGCTCTCACCCAGGATGAATCTGGTACTGCAGCCCAACTGCTCACCAGCAAATTACATACCAAATTACATAACGTATTGTAGCAAGTACCTATGAAAATCATTCTTCTTTTACCTCAGAGCCAGGGAAAGTATTATTTTCACTGTAGGATGGGCAAACCTGTTTCTAATGCAGCATTTGGAATTTGGGCAGCTATGCTATTTGAGATGCAAGGAGTAATTAAGGATCGATTGGCTCCCTGTGTGTGAGCAGCGCATCCCCTCAAGGCCTGGCTACATTTGCTAGGAGCTATATTTACTCCTGTCGCCTTTTCCCAGCCCTGGCCCTATCCTGAGAACAAAAAGTAAGACCCATATCACTTCTTGAAGAAGGAGAGGTTCATGGCCTGGGACCAATGTATTTATGAAAGATGGCATGCTTGGAGCAGCCCCGAACTTGGGCTGCTTAATCATCTTTATTTCCATGTTGAAATTCTCAGTAATTTCATTTGTGAATTTGTGTTATTTTATGTGAAGTCTATGGGACAATGGACATTTACCTGAATAGATGAGTTATAAATAATATTCAGAAACACACAAATACCAAATGCAAGTATATTATACTGATGGTTGAGCCAAAGATTACATTTTCTGGTAGAATTAAAACTTGCTTCTAATGGAGGAAACTTTTCCTAAGAAACCAAAACAGTCATGCACATCCTTAACACGTTCTTAATACATTCCATGTATTAACCAATCACAGGAAAGATAAGGACAAACTTGTCCTCTTTTAACTTGTGGATGTTGGATATTTTGTCTCAGTAAAAGAAAAATAACTAAGACAGAAATATAATGCAAAAATATACCAAGAAATGAGATCAGTTTATTCTATGAAACTAAATTATGGCATGTGGGGGACATCATTCTGCACTTATGTGAAAATGTCCACAAGCTGCAAAGCATTTCTCAAATACACTTCTCAATTTATCAATCTCAAAAGGTTAGTGTTGTGATATTATAGTTAGAGGAAAGAGTATAATGATTATTATCAGGATCCCGGTGGTCTTCCTATTCCCTTTGTGTTGAGGAAACATGTGCATCAAGGTAAACGAAATGCACAAATAGGGAGAATCCTGCTTTTCTGTCTGCACATCGTCAAAGTCAAAGCTGAGGACAGCAGCCCAAGCCTAGAGTTCCTGGAGGAAATGGTACTTTCACTACTCTTCTGTAGAGCGAGCATGTTTCAGAGCTGATATTGAACTTGTTTAATTTTGAGAGAAAGGGAAGTAATGAGAAAGAAAATGAATAGAATACTAAACTGTATATTAATGGCTAAAATAATCCAGCAGCTACAATGTGAGATTATCCCTGAGTTTTCTACTCATGCATTTTATGCTTTAGCAGTCCTGACCAGCCTTAGGTTACAACAATAGGAACGGGCAGAGCAGGAGCAGGAGTAGGAGCTTCACCCAACTCCGAAGCCTTCATGCTTTCCACCCCTCCGTGTAGCCATCCATGTAGACACCCTAACTGCGCCGGCGTAGTGGCGTGAGCCTCGTCAGGAAGCATTTATATCAGTCCCCTCAATCCAAACAGCATGATGTCTGTTGCCTTAATTCCAAGTAAGTGAATGAGTCACCCAGAAAGAAGATAAATTTAGCACCTACTTAACACTAACATTTACTGCTTTAAAGCATGAGATCAGTGAAGTCAATTGTCTTGAGAAAAAGTTTTTCTCTACTGGGTGAATTCTTTGTCAGATATTATTATTTTCTTAGATTATAAAAGGCTGCTGCTGCTGCTGCTGCTACTGTTGCTGCTGCTGATAAAAGCATGGGAAGCCAGTCAAGAATAGATATGCTGCCGCCCTTCCTGACATGGTTAAGTAGATAGAATTATCCTCATGATTCAGAGACCTGCTTGCAAAAGCTGAAATTGCACTAATGTGCACAGGAGGCAAGCAGTGCCTTCCTGAACAGAGAGAGAGAGGAATTTTCTTCCCCTTTGTGAAAACTTTCTGCTTCTTAGATGGAAGACATGGACGTCACTCTGTTCAGTGCAATGTGCTTCCAAAGATACTTAAGAAATCGCAGAATAGTCATTGAAAGCCTTTGACAGGTGGAAGAGGGAACTTGGCCTTCTCCTTCACCTTGCAAGTTCTGACACCAACATAGTTTCATGTAGAACAAATGTGATAAATTGTGTTTTCACCATATCCTTGAAACAGCATACTGCCTACAGAGAAAGGACAAAGCCTTCAGCAACATTCACCATGCATTCTAACCTAGCCAAAACTAGCCACCGCTTTCATTGTCCCTCACCAGCATTTATGTACCTGTACTGCGTTGTCCTCTTTTTAACCTACTTTCCTTCCCACGAACAAATCTGTGCTATTTGGCCTCACACTTTAAAAAGTATTCAAAACGTTGTAATTATGAGAGAAAATTCCTAAGTAGGAGTACCAAGTAATGAAGTCACTTCAAAAGAAGATAAAATTAGCTCTCAACTTCCTATTAAACACTGCACATTTTGGGTACAAGACTTTTAGGTTTTTGATCTGCCAAAAATTTAGTCAAATATGATACAAGATTCACTAACGTATCTATTAGCATATCATACCATCTTTCACCTTGAAGTAGTTTCACAGGAATAGATAAATAGCAGCCTGCTTCACTAAAATCTAGTCCCCAGATGACTTTCTTGATAAGCACAGGGTTTAATAATAAAAATGATTTAGATTGCTTACTTCTAACTTACTTCATTAGAGCCCGAGAAATAATAAGAAAAAGTGATGTGTAAAAAAAAAAGTTTTATGATAATAAGGAGAAAATCTCTCAAACTACAAACTCTAATCAAATGAATAGAACTGGACAATTGTCTTTTTTAATAATATAATTGTTTCCTAGTGGGAAAAGACATCCAAAGATATACTCAAGAGACCAGAAAGAAAATAATTGAAATTGCTTGTAGATAATATGTTCTAGATTTTAGCATAGTCAAAAACGTTCTTTTACTTTTAAATTATAAACACAATTCTTGAAGTTATCTCAAGTGCCTTTAGAATTATCACAGTGTAAAACAGGGATGCTTTAACAAAGGTGAGAAGCACACATCTCGATGAGTAGAGAAATAATTAAATTCTCTTCCAGCTCCATTCTACTGCCCAGTTTTATGGCATTGCTAATCTGCTTGTGGAGGATTAGTAGGACTAGTTGAAGGCATGGCCATCTCTTCCATCTCCTCCTCAATTCTCGTGTAGTTGGTGTAAAATTCCGCACACTTCCTCAGCACCTTTCACAACTGTTTCCTCTCTTCCTTTTCTGATGCTGGTCCATTGTTTAAAGCTTTATTTTCATTTAGGTGGGTTTGTCTAAAACTTTGTCTGGTGTCTATCCTCAAATTCTTCTTGCACTGTGTAGTAAGCACTGGTCAGAAAACCCTAGGATTACAGTATAATTATTGAAATTGTCTGAGCCCCTACTACCCATAAAGTGCAACCACTTTCCTTTGCATTATATTCACGGTCCCTTGTTGTCTATTCTGATCAGCATTCCCATTCCTTTACCTCCACTTTCTCATCCCTCTACCTCACTTTAAGATCTCTTTGGCCCCTTTCTCTCACATTCCAGTTGAACTCTGCTCAAATTCCTAGAACACGATCCCTATGTTATAATGGCTTTTTTAATCCATGAACTTCTTTCTAGAAAGCTATTTACCTCATCTCCTTATTACCTAACTGCTACCAATTTATTTTTTTCATGTGTCTGCAGGAAAAGGGCCAAAATAAACCCTGTGAATGACTCAATCTCTGCATTACTTTGTTGACAGAGAAAGAGTTGGTGGAAGCCCCCAGAAAGAATTGGTAGAGGCCAACTGAAGGAGAGTGGCATGCTCTATTCTTTGAATAAGGGCATTCACATTATTGATTTTGTATCTAGACCTAATGCAAGAGTGCAGCAGGCCATCTCCGGAAGATGCATGCTTACTAGACTTACATAGTGAATCAGGCCAAGAAACCTGCATAAGGATAGTACTTAACCCAGGAAGTTAAAAACAGAAACAACATAAACTTCAAAAAGGGGCTATGCAGCTTGGAGCCTTAATTTCTCTGATTTTACATTCACTTAGGGAGGTAGCTAATTAAATAAATTCTCTGGTGAATTTCTTGCAAAGGGAAGAATTCTTTGGCAAAGCAATATTCAACCTTTAATTTATAATGTGTTTGTGGAGCTAGGTGTCTACAGTGTCACTAAACTGCACTTCAGGGACCCCTCACCATCAGTCTGCCTCCATAAGCACCTAACTCTGAAGAAATTGGTAAGTTTCTGGAGAAAATTGGGCTGTAGATGATTTAAGATGTTAATTTTGATCTTTTGGAGGAGAATGCTGATAAAGCAATATATGCTTTCTATTTAAGTCTGGAAACATAAAGTGTGCCAAAGACTCTCCACAGGTAACCTACTAATATTAAATTTCTCCTGTTTCAGGCAAAATACAGTAAAAAGTTTCCTATGATAAAAATAAAGGTTCTATGGAGTTATTGCTGTGTTTTTGATTTTGGAATAAAGTTTTGGTGCTTCTTAGAGTCCAAGTATGGACAACTTCTGAGATAGATTACAGCGAATACTGTTGTTTCTATCATTTTAAAAACATTTCTTTCCCAGAGGCCAATAAAGTGAATTGTTACCAAGAGTTAAGAGTTAAAGTTCTGGTTTTGCTTTGAGCATTTTATTCATCTTTCACAGTCACTTGAAAATGTGCATGATTAACCTGGCGGCACTATCACTGTAAGAAAGAAAAGGGGCTTACAAAGTCTACTCTTGTTCACTGCTCTTTGTTCTTCACAAAGCAGAGCCCCAGATTTTCACATTTAAGATGTGCGGCAGCAGTAATCACCCCGAGGTGGGGTGAAGCAGAGAAAACAGTAGGATATTTCCTTACTATTGGATTTTCTTAGTAAGCAGACATTTGTTTGTTTGACCTAAGATACATACAAAGTAGAGTGCTCTGATGGAAGCAACTGAAATTCTATCGAAGCAAAGATTTTTTTCAAACTATGTCTTGGTGTCAAGTCAGTGCTATTTCCCAATGTCTAAATTATTCCCTATTCTACAAAACTGCAACCCTTTTTTCTTTCCATTCACACCCGATTATTACTCTATCTTACTTTGTCTTCCTTCCTCTCTTTCTCTCTCTCTCCCCCCCTCCTTCCTACCTTTGTCCCTTCCTTCCTCCCTCCCTCCCTCCCTTCCTTCCTTCCTTCCTTCCTTCTTTCCTTCCTTCTTCCCTTTTCTCTTCTTTCTTTATTGGAAAAGCAAGTGAAAATTTGTAAAACGTGTGTATGAATAAGAAGTTAAATTTAAAATTCTTGAGAGTGAAATATGATGAAAACCTTAACAAAGAAAAACTCTAATACAGCATACAAAATTGCCCATATTTGAGTCCTTGTATACCTCCTTAGCATCATCGCTATATTTTAGACATACTTACCTAATTTGAGTTTCAAGATTATTTCATTCTGTTTTGCACTTGCATGTGTTTAATGTTGCCATTTTCACTTTCTGGAAATCAAACATCCAATGAAGATTTTTACTGAAATATAATCTGGATGATGAATGCTGATAGATCTTGAAAATACAATGAAAAAATTATTCCTAGTTGTTGCTGGCATGAGGCTTTGTGTCTTTCCTCATTGGTGAACTCTGTCTAAATTCTGTGTATTCTCTGTTGCTTCCATTAGGACATATTACTTACCATTCCAGGAAGGATTTGTCAAATCTTTCTTTGGGTCATAAGAGCATATCATTTTTTAAAGTGACAACTACAATGTTTTCAACATGGCTATTTACCTACCCAATACCCTTATAAAATAGTGAGCTTTCTATGTACATGTCACTTTCACATTATTAGTAGTACTTATCACAAAATTGAGTGGATTCACATACAAATACATTCAATGACTGAATCAAGTAATTGATTTTCTGACGAGAATAAACTGAATTTCAATCCAAATACTATTTAACATATAAAAATGTAAGACTTTATCAAGTTCATATTGATATGGAAAAGACAGCATGAAATCTTAAAATGAAAAGCTACAGAAACTCTGACTGTGATCCACTGTATGAATATCTTTATATAATAAAATTCAAAACTCCACAATTATTCTCCCTGAACTACAAAAACTATGATGTTATTTATTTATTGTTCTAATTGTCCATCAAAATTTATTAGTGTCATTTGTAAATGCAAATATTTTTATTATAAAGGTGGTTACTATTAATATATAGAATAGTTGAACTCTTCAGAAGAAATATACAATTTAATTAGAAATACTCAGTGGTAATGAAATCAGCATCTTTTATGAATGCTGAAAAATTAGCCTTGGGGAAAGAAGTCACCTAATTCCTCATACCAACAATGCAATTTAGAAATTTGTAGGTAATTAAAAAATATAGTCTGTATGAACAAATTTTCGATTCAAATATAACATAATAGCACAAAAGACCCTGCTGGGCTTCTATCAACTAAACTGTTTTTCTTGAAAATATTTTTTAAATGGTAAATGCTAACTATAGAATATTTTATGGAGTTGGTGAGCTCATTGTGAGCTCCTTGCACAGGGCTGTATTATTTTATCTCTCTTCTTATCTACTCCCTCCTCAGCATATTTTGAGCCCCAGTAACCCCTCACCAAAAAGTCAGTTAAATGTATTTGCTTCCTATTGTTATCAAAAGAAATCTGCACAAAGTTTCCTGGTTGTAGAACTCAGAAATAAAGTACATGTCAAACACTTAATATAATAACTGTCCTCAAATATGTGGCAGATTCAAATAACTATGCGTGATTTTGGAACTCCATGAAGGACTATGCCATAAATTAAGAAGAATCCGATTTGGCAAAATTCATTAGAAACTGTTGTAAACTGCATTAGTGAAGAATAGAGTGGATTTTATATAAGGTTAGATGCTTCCTAGTGGTGATCATGATCAAGCCTGGAAGGGAGTTCAACTAAAGACTTTCCTCTCAGAGAGACAAAGAACACATGACATTTCATAAGACTGAAATTATTCCTTAAATGAGGTCAGAGAGATGGGCATGAATGACTATGCAGTGCATTTGTTGATTTACCCAGTTATCATAACATAGTAATAGCTGTAAAACATAACATTAAAAAAGTAGCATACATTTTATGCTCCATAATACATGCCTTCAATGCTACTGAGTTGTAGATTGCCTCTGGAAAACTCCTGACATTCCACAGCTATTCAGACTTTTTAAAAGAAAAGACTTTTCAAATGAAAAGAACCTTTTCAAGTGAAAATTAAACTTCAGAAATGTGCTTTCCATAAATCATTTGGCTACTGTATCATAGGCTACTTCTTGGAAGTGGTAAAAATTTATACCATTAAAGGAATATATGAAATCTGAGAACCTCCATCTTTGATTTGGCTGGTGTCAGATTTAGCAACATTATGGGACAAAGATAACTATGACAAATGCCAAGAAAAATAAAAATCATGTCTGACTTTTAAAGAAAACTTTCAAAGAAAAACATTTGTGTAGTAAGCATCAAAAATACACTTTACATCCTTAACAGTTTAAGATGTCTAATCGCACCTTCATCTAGTTGCAAAGGAAGTTATCCTCTGTAATATGATGCTTCTGTTCTCTCTGGAATAAATCATGATAGCTTGGGTGGTACAAAAGGCTGGGATTATGAGTAGCATCACGGAGCTGATAGAAGCCCAAAGCTGAAAGCCAGTAAGGGAATAAGGCCTCATTTCTACAATTTTGTAAGAACTTCATTACATGTAGAAGAACACCCACACTACATATGAGAATGAATCCTTTTTACACCTTCATTTTGGTTCTGTAATGTCCTTGGAAGATAATCTGATCATGCCAACTCACATTTTGAGCTACAGAACTGTGCACTATTAAATGCACATAACTTTAAGCTGCAAAATTGGTGGTGACGTGTTACACAGGAATAGAAAACTAATACATATATAACACACCTCAGTAGAGCACCAATATTTTAGATGAATAAAATTTGTGGGATTTTACTGTGATACAAAGCATAATAAAGCATTGTGTAAGGCCATTAATTATATCCTCATAATGAATGTTATAAAAAACATCTTAGCTTGTTACTGATAGGAGTCAGTAGGCATCCAACTTAAAGACTCTGTGTCAAAGTGACCAGCAATAAAAGCTTAAACAAGGTGCTTTACCATTTTGCACTGGTTTTGTCATCTGTAAGAAGATTTCTTATAGATCATGATGCCTAAGGTTTAAGTAACTGGTAGTAAAAGTACTGAGCTGAGCTATGATGGCAACAACTCATCAGTAGGAAAAAGAAGAGAAAGATGAGTTAAATTCTAACTCTCTTATAAACAAACAGAATTTTCTTAAATGAATCATGTCATAAATCAGCTATTAGAATAGCATCAGCCTAAGTCAAAGCTCTTTGTGAAGACAAAGAGAGTTATTCTTGGGAACTGACTTTGCAGAACACGAGAGTGGATGAATTTATCACCCACTCACTAAAACAACAGAAATATGAACCAATTAATTAACATGAAACATTCCAAAACTCTGAGAATTAATAAAAGCATAGAACATGTAGAAAGATTATCCAACTATTCCCATCAACCTAGGTCCCTAGTTGTAAACAAACAGTGGCAGGACTGAAAGCAATGGCAAAACCTGGTCACTTGTGGAAAATTTAAAACCACTATGCCTAAGAGTACTTCATACTTGGCCCATATTTTTAGCTCTTAGCAAGTTCAGAAATATGTGGAAATTGAACAACACTGTATTGCTCAGCTTCATATGGGTTGAAAAAAATACCAGCCAATGACAACTCAAAAGAGTACAGGTTAATTCTGGCTAGCTGTTTCAGAGGATTCATCCAATGGTGATCTGGCTTCAGGGCAAAAATATCATGGCAGAAGATGATGGTGGAGGAACACTGCTCCACCCGTGGTATCCAGGAAGCCGAGAGAGCAGAGGAGAACCAGAGCAAAAGTTATATCCTGCAAAGGCTCAACCCCGTAACCTGCCTACTCCAACTCTTGCTCTTATACCATAGTCAGCTATGAACTCACGAGCAGTTTAATTCACTAATTAGTACAATGCAAACATCTTAGAAACACAATTGGTGAAACAAAAATAAATTGACAACAGCAAAATCAAAAACTTTTAGGAGTCGAAGTACGCTACTCAGACCGTGAAAAAAGCACAAACAGAGTGATATATAATTTTTGTGAATGAGATAAAGAATGTACATTCTGAACACATTATAAAGTTACTATTCAGCAAAATAAAGACAAATCATTCCAATAAAATACACTTCTCTTAGTCTGTTTTGTCACTGAGACCCAACACTCACAACCCGCAACTTAAAGCAAGAGAGATATATTTTGGCTCACAATAAAAGTTCCAGTGTGCTAGCTCAAAGACAGAAATTGCATGAAGAGGGCAAAGTAAAGGAATGCTGTTTGCTTCATGGTGGCCAAGGACAAACAAAAGGAGGAGTCCTAGAAGGGGCAGACACCCTCCTAGATCATGCCTGTGTGACTTATCTAACCAGGCCCCATTTCTTAACAGTAGGTCACCTACAGCACCCCATGATCCAGTCACCTTCTGTGTACCCCTCCTCTGAGTGTATGAGAGTTTGGGCATTGTTATGCTTGCTCTAAAGAATAACAATTCTCAAAGGATTTGAATAGACCTTTTTCTTAAACAAAAAAAGGTATCTTAATCATCAGTACACACATAAAAGGATGCTCAACATGAATAGTCATTTGGCAAATGCACATCAATGCAAGATACTGCTTAATGCTCTATCATTACAGCTAAGACATAAAATACAGACATAATAAGTGTTGGCAGGAACATGGAAAAGTTGGAGATCCTTTATTCTGTTAATGAAAATTTGAAATGGTTCACATCTTTTGAAAAACAGTTTGATAGTTCCTCAAAATATAAAATATAAGTCATATGACCAAATCATTCCACTCAATAAATATATATCCAAAGACATTTGAAATATAGGCATATAGGGGCTGGGGGTATAGCTCAGTGGAATAAGCGCCTGCCTAGCAAGCGCAGGGTCCTGAGTTCAATCCCCAGTACCGCCAAAGAAAAATAAAAAAACAAAAAAAAAGAAATATAGGCATATATTGAAATTTGTGTAATTTTGTACCAGCACTATTTATAAAAATTCAGCCTAAATACCCATCAGCTGGCATACGGACAAATAAAGTGGCATGTCCACATAGAAAAACACAGTATTACTGTACTATAAAGACAGATGTAGCACTGATATATGCCAAAACATAGATGAAGCTTTAAAAAGTTATTCTACATCTCAAAAGACCACACGTCGTTTTAATCCACTGACTTGTCTAGCGTAGCAGTTCTGCAGAGGCATAAAATAGATTAAAGACACAGTGGTACAGTTCTATGAACATACTAAGAACCATTGAATTGTACAATTTAAATGAATAAATTTTGCACAGTATAAAATATATCTCAATAAACATAAAATAAATCACATTACTTCTGTACACCTAATTTTTTTTTAAAAAAGAGTGATACAAAGGAGCACTAAAATTGTGAACAGAAATACTGAGTTGTTTCTATCTGCTTTAAAACTGCTGGCGACATAGCATTAGGAAGTGAGGTCAAGAGAATAGACTAAGAAATAGGAAAGAGAAAGTGGTATATAAGAGAAGGTAAGTGAGAGCTTGTAGAAGATATACATTCACTTCCATTATATTTCAGGCCATCTCCTCAGGCCATGGTGCCGTGACTTGTAGAAAGAGCATAAAGTGAAGTCCCCTGGAGAAGTTTCCCCCCTTACTTCTTTGAGATCAGATGAAGACAGTGAACCCATCATGTTCAAAAGCCATTTTAGTATCTAAAATGTGAGATCTAATCTGCCACTATGATCTTAGGAGTCATTCTGTTAAATGTTGAATTTCTTCTAAATCCTTTTTTTTTTTTTTTTTTGATACCAGGAATCAAGCTCAGGACCTTGCGCTTGCCCCGCAGTCACTTGTGCCACTGAGCTAAATCCCAGCCCTCTAAGTTCTGGTAATTGGTTTTCCTTTATTTCCAAGCAGCCATTTGATTTCTATCTGATTATACCTTGAATGTTATGTATTTGAATACATTTCTTTCATTTGCTCTCTATGCATACATATTTTGTTTAAAACCATAGTGCTGTGATTCTAAATATTTAAGATATTTTTCTATCACTTTGACCAATGCAGTGTCAGCCGAAGGTGCATATTCTCTTGTTTAGCATAAGCCACGTACATTTTGAGGTAAGCCCTATTTATTTCTATAACTGAGGGTTCTGAAGTATTCACTCTGCCTCCAAAATAAACAGATTCATTTCTTATAGAATAAACTATATGGGAGACATAATTCTCATGAATTGCAGTGAATCCAGTGGAGTTCCATGTTTCTTTCTGCTATCAGTATATATTTGCATATATATTTTTCAAATATAGATATGGAACTGTGCACTGTTGTTAAATCAGAACTGAGACACACTTCTTTTTACTAAAATCTCTAAGAAAGCAAGGGTATGAATTTCCTTTCTTTCCAAGTTAATGACGTGGTGTGCCATGTCCTAAGTAGAAGAATGCTGACCTATGTTCTTCATTCCAATAAACAAAAAGAGCTTCAAAAATCTTACATAACAGCACAGGTTTTCACTTTGAAAGCTAAAGCAGAGCAGTCTTCTCTTTCCTTGCCTTGCCTTTAATGCTTATACTAGAAGACAAATATCAGTATTTACTGTTCAGAATCTTTGATAAAAGTTTCCTATTTTAAGAACCTGCCATTTATAGATGACACGCACCATCTACAACTTTCCTACACTTTATAGATACACTATTCAAATTAAAATATAATGATTGACTGTGACCAAAAAGGTTGAGAGTTATTCAGAAAAAAATAAGAAAAGTACATGTGTTCTGTAACCCGGAGGGGAAACATAAGTAGGACACTAGCTCTGATCTAACTTGCCCTTGGCCTGTGTTATCTCCGGGCGGACTGGGATGAGCCTAAGTACAACACTGAACTTGAATGCTATGCTGCAAAATGATGCTGCAGTGTTCAGGACATTGTTTGCTTTAGGAATGTGTATGTGAAGATATGATTTTTCACAGTGTTAAGATCCATAAGCAGAACAGAGCAGAGTCGTTAATGAGAATGATTCCCATGATGTTGACAAGGAAAATGCCAAATAAAGATTGCCAAGACAGTGAAACATAAAGCACCCCCCTCACAGCAGCGAAGCTGAGAAAGGGGTGTGGTTTCTATTTCAGTGAAGGGGAAAGACATTTCAAGAAACAGTCGGGCTGCTAATAAGAACGGTGAAAGCAGTGCTATAGAAGGGGGATGGAGCTTCTCTTGTTCCTTTATATTTCTAGAAAGGCTATGTAAGTTGCATTTTAAATTACTCATACTTGAAATTAAGAATTTAAAGCAATTCCTGGCCAAACAGGATACTCTTCTTTAAAAATGAATCAGAGAATTGGAAAACAATGCGTAAATGAAATACGCATACTTAGCCTAGTTCTTTCATTGTTAAAAAGTGATATCAGGGCTTTCCTGATTCAGTCCACCGCTTCAGTCTGTGAATTTCTTAAATATCACACTCTGACTGATAGGAGTCATGTCGATGTAAGATGTGTGTAAATGTATATATGTATGTATGTATGCATGGTATGTATGTATGTATGTATGTATGTATGCACTGGCTAATGATTTCCTAGTGGTCTTATTGGTGGCACTCCCAGGAAGGCTGCATCTAGTTCTGTTATCAGTGCTCAGGGATGAGTATACAGTGCATCTGAGGTGTCCCTCCTGCTGACTATCAAATTCTTTTTTTTTTTTTTTTTGGTGCCAGAAATCGAGCTCAGGATCTTGCTCTTGCCAGTCAGGTGCATATGCTGCTGAGCTATATCTCTGCACCCTGATCATCAATTTCATACTTGCATGTATAGCTATATTAACATGGATTAGATTGCAAATCCTGCATTGAACTCAGCGTTCCTCTGCTTCTTACCAATGTGGAAATGTAGCCTGCAAACAACCTAGTAAGAGCATAAACTGTGGTGTCTGACTGTTAGATCAAGTTCTACTACTTAGTTACTGTGTGACTGCAGTACATCATGTAAGTCTTAGAGTCTCATTTCTATCATTGTATCAAATAACTATAACAATTTCTTTCATTTATTTTACAAAACAAAACAAAATATAATTTTCATGGCCACATGGTTGTGCACATTTTGCTTACCACTAATTCTAACAACTTTCTCTAATGAGTCTGTGTTAGTGGCTTTTGCTCTTTAAACAAAATAAAAGAGGTGATTAACTCATAAAAAGTAAAGTTTTAATTTGGCTCACAGTATTAGAGGCCCCATAGTTCTGGGCCTTTGATGGGGCTGCACATCCTGGCAGGGAGTGTGTGGCAGAGCAAAGAGCCCACCTCACTGGTCAGGAAGCAGAGTGAGGAAAGGGAAGAAGCCAGAGGCCCACAACCTCCTGCAATCATGTGCACCCAACGACCAGGAAGCACCAGAAAGGCTTCACTTCTGGTCCACAGTTCATCCTAAACGTGCCACCTTGGGGATCGTCTTTCACACATGCAGATTTTAAAGATGTTTGACATTCAAACCATAGGAAAGTCTTTCCATGAGTTTCACACAATCATTATTTAGTCACTAACATACATTTCCCCTTATCAACCCTTGTCCCTGGTTGAGTTCCCAGAAAGCAAACTTTGAGACAGAACCTAATAGACAAGCTACTTATTGGAGAGGTTCCATGGAAGGGAGTGGAAGAAAGCTGGTTTTCACAGAGAGAGGCATCTCATTGTGATACAGGGACACCACAACCTTCACAGGAGCTCTAGGCTTCAGAATGGCCCACGAGAGTTGCCCTGAATTAGCCACGTGTCAGGACTCTATGAGAGAATCATTGTCACTGTATGTGAGAGGCTTAGAAAAGTGGCTCTCTACAGGTCAGGCAATACTAAAAGGGACTGGGGCCCTGAAACTCATATGCACAAAACACACCCAGAAGCTAGAACAATCTGCCCTCCCTTGAGGGGACATCTGAGCAGCATATCACAGAGTTCTCCACAAGCTCTAGAGCATATGTATTATATATAAAAGTTATTAGGGTGTATATTTGTTCTTTTTCCATCATATCTTCACAGTATGCCTGCCAAACTTATTCCCACCTATAGGGTAGTAATAGGTTTGTTCACAATTTATTCCTATAAATTCAAAGTGAATGTTGTTGACTGTATGTCCATAGACATAATCCCAAACATTTATCCTCATATGTGAAGAGATAACTTTGTTCCACAAAAAATGGTTAGCATCTCAGACCCAGTTAAATGACCATTCAGATGCCAGTTCCACAGCACCAGTTTTAGTACTGATCATGACCCACTTTTCCCTCCCTACATCCCACCTGCTTGATTGGGCCAGCTCAGTTTGTAAAAACAGCAAAGCTCCTTCCAATACCTGCTTCAGTCCACCATATATTCTAGATTTCCAGTCTAAACCTGCCTTGTTATTTTCTGCTTCTTACTTGCCTTACCCATGGTAGTGTCAACAGTACTTGGTGCCAAAAATCACCTTTGTAACTTCTCTTCCCTCAGAATGTAGCTAAATGTATGATGTGGAGCAAGTGTAAAAGATTGCCTTTAATTTGTTCGTATTTCTAAATATATTGATTGTAATACATTTTTATCTGGCATTATGCGTAATTCTAAGTACATAGTATCATGAAATGCATTTTTGAGAAAGACAATTATATTTTTTAGAAAAAAGTTGCGAAAAGATAAGCTCTTATAGCTTCTGTCTAGATGTCCCTCTCAAGTCTCTTGCCCTCATAGGTGGGGCTTTGGAGAGGTATCTGGGTCATTGGTGCCTGACACTGGATTAGTCTACTGATTGGTTTGTCATAGTTCTGTGTGTGGCTAGAGACAAAGTTCCTACTCTGGATGTGCATGGCCCGAATAAATAGCCTTACAGCCTGCAAGGAATGCTTGCTGCTCTCTGCTGCCTGCTGTGCCATGGACTGTTTCTCCTCTGCCGTGCTGCTCTGCCTTCGAGCCAGCTGCATCTGCACTGAAGCCTCTACAAACTATGAGCTAAAATAAACTTTTCCTGCTTTACCTTGTGGGTGTCATGTATTTAGTCTCAGCAAAGTGAGTAAGACATCAGCTGACCTAGGCTTTTGTCCTTGTTCCTGATTTCACATTCTGGAGGGCAATGTCTCATCTTCATAACTCATTTTCAAGTTACCGCATCTTTTAAAGTCTATGAATCTCCCTCGGTTCAGACGTAGATTACCTACAAGGAGCCTAAGATCAGAGTCAGCAGGGGCCTCCTCTTGTTTTTGTCAGCTGTGTCCCCTGGATACTGGGGGGTCTTCAGGTGTCACTTTAGGGCAAAAGACTGCAGAGAAGACAGGACTCTACAGTCATGTCTGTTAATGCTGCAACCATATTTAAGATGATGCATTACATGCACATAATATTTAGTTTAAAGTGAGTTCCACCGCTAAAAGTAAAAAGCAAAAAGACACCTAGAATACGAACCTAACCTTACCTATTTAATAATGACGCAGTTCCAGGCAGAATTTACTTGTTTAAGATCACTGTTCCATGCTTGATGCTTTACTCTCTTTACCCTGTCAAACACGGTTATTAGTAACAGTTTAGTGATTAGATGAGCAGTTCTCTGTCTCCTGCTATTTTATATGAGCCTAGTTTGTAGAGTACAGATCGTACTAAACAGGAGCATGGCTTTGACCTGCCCTGGAAATCAGCCATACTCCTCTGAGTTAGCCTTGTTGGCATACTGGTCTTGTTTTCTACGTTTTATAATAGCACTCTTCTTTATTATTTCTGGCCTACACCCAAGTATGACAAATCTTGAAAAATAGCATTACAGGTTTATTGATGTGGTTTTGCTTTGTTCAGTTTTTAGAGGCAGGGTCTCACTTATGTACCTCAGGCTGGGCTGCAAACTGGGTGATACTCCTGCTCCAACCACCCAAGAGGTGGGATTAAATGCACACACCACCACAACCAGCTTCTCTTGTGTTTAGGCGAGCATTTGTAGGCAATGTGAGTAGGTATGACGAAGCACTGTCTCTTCGTGACGTATTGAGAGTAGCAATCAAGTAATAACAAACTGAATCATGATGGAACCATTTGTTTTGTCATTCTTAAATTTCATATAAGGAGTTCCGCTTAAACTAATTACTCTTGATCACTTAACAGATTGATTTCAAAGACTGTGGGAAGAGATAATTTGAAGTATTTGGTTGAATAAACAATCACCGTGTTTCTCTAACAGACTGATTAATTCTAAATATAAGTGTCTTGTTTTGCATGCATTGCAGTGGATATATGCAATGCACAGCCTTCCCTTAATGCAAAATTCTTCCCCAGCCTGTCGTGCTTCTGATGCACTTTACTAGGCTGAGAATATTGAAAAGCTTATAAAGACATCAAGTTAAGGGCCGATGTCACAACATCTTTATTAAAACTTTCACAAAGAGTTATTTCGATATTAGTATATAATAAAATATTTTTACATTTTTTTTCTTTAAATAAGGCCTTGCTGTGTACTTTGGGCTGGCCTTGAAACCACTCTATAGACCAAGGTAGTCTTAAGTTCCTGGTGATCCTCCTGCCTCAGCTTCCTGAGTAAATTAGCTATTACTTGAAATAATAAATTATAAATACATAGCTTCATTTTTTTGAAATGGAATCTAATTCTGTAATCTAGCCTGGCTTTGAACTCACTCCATAGCAGAGCCTGGTTGGTCTCAACCTTGAAATTCTGGCTCATCTTTGGCCTGCTGGGATTTCAGGCATGGACCACAGCCAGCTGCTTTAATTTAATTCACATTCCTTCTTGATGAATAGATGGAAAGCATGGATGAGGTATCAACTACAGTGTAAATATTTTGTGTATGGTACACTTCAGTCTCTTACATAGTAAACCCAAACAAAGAAGGGAATTAGGACTATGTTTATAGTTTTTAATAGCCCCTTCATCTTCCAAGAAGATGAATCTCCTAGGTCCAGCTGACATTAATTTAAAAAAAGAAACATGAGTTATTGAGTAGCCACTAAAAAGCTACCCGTTTCAGTATAGATTTTTATATTATCGTTTATGTTACAACTTATTAACATCAAAGAACATCTAATATTAGAGGAAAACACTAAAAATCTCTTCCTATGTGTCCATGTTCCTCCAACAGCTCCCTTGCATTCCATAATATAAAATTTACTGTGGTTCCATAGCAGACAGGTTTTCTCTCCCAACCACACTTTCTGCATGAGCTTTCCTCTTCCAATAAGTCTACAGAGTTTCCCATGGCCTGCCATGTTTTTGGTCCTATCTTACTAAATTGCTAGTCCCATTTTATTTCACCATTCAAATGTCACCTTCTCTGAAAATTCTTACCCAAATTCATCACTGAAAAACCCCATCCCAAGTGGGCTAAGACTTTCACGCTTGGGGTTTCATACCAGTAATTTCTCTAATCATATCTCTTTTGCAACAGGTAGTAATCTCTATTTAATATGTCCTTCTGTGGCAAATAACTTCACTTATTTCCTCAGCCCAGGGGCTGCGTTTTTTGGAGCATTGCATCTGCGGCATCATCATATTGCTTCATTGACTGGGGGTGTCTGGCAGTTTACTAACTTCCATGTATATTTCTGTTAAAGTAGTAGTATATTATCTACCTATCTATCTGTTGACACCACTTTTATCTACAATTTCAAAGCTCTTTCGTGATCTGTAAGTATGATACATCAAGTATATACTACTATGTAACAATGCGTACTTAGTTGTGACCCTTTCGAAAGAAGAGAAGTGAGCAGCTCAATGGCTCAGTGATCCTCTGACGCTCCCTTGAATCTTAGTTGCAACCCTTGCTGAGATCTCTCCTCCCTGGTGGAAAGTATCCTCGCTCTCTTACTTGGTGTCCGAAGGCCGGAGGAGGACTGCCTCCCTCCGTGTCCCTCACAGCGCCTGACACACAAAGGAGGCCAGGCCGGGGTAGGACTGAGTTGATACATGATTATAAAACCCCCATGCAAATGTCGGAGTTATTGTTTGTTGTTTTAATAAGTATTTTTAAATAATTAGAGAAACTTTTGAGACTTTTTGTTGTTGTATTTTTTTATTATAAAACATAGTATTACTCATGCTGGAAAACTCAGGAAGGATGCAAAAATATCAAGAAGCAGAATAAAAGCACCCATTCATCCAAATCAGTCTACACTTTCACATATTTCTCTTAGGGTTTCCTGCATTTCTTACTGTCTTGGTTACTTTTCTCTCATTGCTGGGACAAAATACCCGATGCCCAGAATTAAGGAAGGAAAGGTCTATTTACCTTACAGTTTGTGGAGGTTTCAGTCCATACTCAGCTAGCTGTAAGGCAGAGTGGCACATGGCAGAGGGCTACAGTTCATGGCAGCAGAACACAGAAAAACAACAAGCACAAAACGGGAGGAATGGTGGCCAGCAGCCTCTTTCCCTCCCTTACATTGTATGCAAACTACCCACCCCCAGGGCTGGTGTAGCACTCACACCCATAATCCCACCACTGGGTCATGGATCAGTCACAAATCCTAGAAGCCGTCCCGTGACTGCATGAGGATTTGGGGGGACACGCAGACACAAACCATAACATGTACTAAAATCCACTTTGAATATTCTTTCATTTTTCTCACAAATAACAAGTTTAATGTAATACCTCAGGTAATCAGCAAATAAGCAGTATTTTACCATGTAGATTTTCTTTTAGTATATGGATATGGATGTGGTTTATAATATTATTTTAAATTACATGGTGCATTGCTTCAAGAACTTTGCCCTTTAATAAACCCTGGCACACATTCAGATTGTCAGATAATAAGATTCAAAATATTATTTAGCACATTTCCCTATTTTCAAGCTCTGCTCAAATGAGCATGCCTTTCCTCATTTCCCACCCCCTTTCCCTGCCCTAGCAATCTTCCTTAGAATGAGTATAACACTCCTAGAACTGATTGTATATTCTTCTGTTTCAATTTAAAACATTTAGTTTCATATCACCTCTGATTCAAAAGAATGATGGCAACGGTACAATATGTCTCTATAATATTAATGTGTAGTATTTGTACAAAGAAACTATTTTTGAATTCCACCCCTGAGCTTTCTTTCTCAAAGCTCAGCTTTATGGAAGGACTGATAAAATAAAAAAGAGCAGTAAATTAAAAATCCTGTAAAAACTACTTTGCCTGTGCCAAAATTTTTTAAAATTGTGTTTCAATAAAATTCTTGTAATCTCCAACTTAAATAGGAAAGAAAAAAAAAAAACCTCTTAGCTAGAAAATTCTGCAGCAAGATGAGGAGTTCACTTTACTTTTAAAAATCAATTTATTGTGTTGATAACACACATCATACATGCAAACTAGTTAGATGTCGAGAACTATAGGATACTGGAAGATTAGAAGACTAAGCATGCATCTTTACTGGGCTCAAAATTCTTAGCTAAGTCAATAAAAATAATATCACCCTGTGTATTACATATCCTTTTGGTAAACATTAATTTAGAAAAATCCAAAAATTCTCTCATGATATATGTTGGCATATACCATTTATATAGTAATTTTAAATAAGCATGTTTCCATCAGGCTTTATCACAAATTTGATTTGAGCTTTTTTTATGGCCCCCACACAATTTGAAAACTTTTAAAAGATTGGCTCCTTGCTTCTCTGAGTCCCATGCCTTTATGAGATTACATGACCACATGTGACCTACTACATGGGTCATGTGATGTGTTAGTGCCAGCCGGAGGCATTTCCAGTGTGGGGAGAGTGTGGCATAAGATGCCTCATTGGCACACTGGGTATTTCTCTCATTCAAAGTGTGATTCATATATGTAAATAAAAGGGAGGGGTTTGCACTGTAACTGGTTTCTCCAAAGCAATTTTTAAAAGACAGGGGCTTTCTAAGACTAAAGAAGCAAACAGTATAGATATTTTGAACAGTAGACATAAAAATTTTGCATCACTACTCTTTGGATAAATGCAACATCCTTCTCCTCTTTCATGAAACAACAAAGTTAAATTCTTTGTTTCCTTAATTCTTTACCATGCAATATATTAGTGATGCTCATGTCATAGATTTTATACATGTGCTCAGGAGCAATAATTGTAGGAGGAAAAAATAAAGCTGCTTCCTACATAAAATTGTTTAGGGACTTCATAAAAACTGTATGATCCAAATTTTTTAACATTTTAAAAGAAAATTGGGAAACTTAGTTATTAGCATAAAAGAATTAATTCATGTAGATCACATACTATTGATGGTCATTTTTATCTATCTCACCCCAAAATGGAAGGCTTCAGTTAGATAATTTCTATTGTCACTTCCAAATCTAAGACTCTATGTTTTAAAAATCAGAATAAGAGTGGTCAGTTATTATAGTACGTTCTTGCACCACAAAAACTTCTAAACCCAGGGTCCACTACTATAAGGAGGTAATTCTTCCATTCAGGCTATTTGGTAGGCAGAAAAATGGCAGACGCTAACCTAGTAGCCCTATAAATATGTTACTTTACTTGGAAAAGGAATTTTCCAAATGGTATTCAATGAAGGACCTTCAGGGTGTTTTTCTGGATTATCAAGTTGGGTCCGATATATCACCGAGATTATTAAAAGCACAGAATCTTTCCACGGAAAGTCGCAGGAAGAGAGAGATAAAATGAGCGGGATCAGAGACTGATGCCACACTGCTCGCTTCAAAGGAGGCGCAAGGGAGCATAGAGTTATGGAAAACTTACAGGAGCTGGAAGCACCAATGAAACGGATTCTCTCCGAGATCTTCCAATCCTTCCTTCAGCTCATGTTTAGCCCAGTGAGACATCTGTCAAGCTTCTGACTCATGAGAACAGCAGGATCAGAAATGTGTGTTGTTTCAAAGCACTAAGTTTGTGGCAAATTGTTACCACAGCCATAGAAATTCATACAGGCCAAAAAACTAACAGATTTTCTCTGTTTAGAAGAAAGGAGTGTTATTTTAATAGTATTTATGAAAACTGAGGAATTAGCAACTAGCTTTCAACTAATCTATGACTCTAGGAATTTTTCCTAAAGCTTTAGAATTGTTGGTGCCATTTATCAGGGATTGAATACTAAATTGCAGAATAGAGATACTAGGATCTATGCTGACAAGTGCCCATTGCTTACTTTCATGATAATAAATAGGGTAGATTAACTGTGAATGTCACACAAAAATATGAAATAATATTAAATATTTCATGTCCCCATTTTTGCTATTATAGAAAAAGCATCACCATTTTCACCTCCTCACAAGACACTGGTATTTTTATAAGATGTCAAAATTGTAAAGTTCCAACTTTATTTAGCAACTTTGAATTTATTCAGTTTTTGTCTTCTAGCATTTGACAGTTTCCTTGATTTGTATTTCTGTGCTGTTCGCAACACTACAATATCACACATAATTCACATCCATTTCAGAAGGACCTAGGGATTGGCATGAGATTTAAATAGTTATTGATATCACCAAAGCAAGCTTCTGAGACTTATTGTGTTTTAACTACTCCCAAATGGAATGAATGAATGAATGAATGAGTGGTACCTCTACTTCCTTATGAAAAATACCCCAAACACAAATGTCTTTTAACGCTCCTCAGAATCTCTTGACACCTTAAATGCTGTAGAATAAAGCATCATATTTAAAACATGGTCTATAAAACAATAAGGTAGAAAACCAAGTCAACGCTAAGTTCAGCTAATTTTTTTTTCTATTTTTAAAGTATACTTGCAAAAAAAAAGGAGTCAGTATAATACTAAAACAAAAGCTACATTAGATTACTGACTTTAATTCAATTTTGTTAAGAAATTACATTAATAATAGAGATTTCACTAGAATTTGCTACACCATTTGAACTAAAAGAAAATCATAACAGTAACTAATGTGCTATTAATCTGTGTCATTAACAGTTTTGTGTTTTAATAATTATGAGTTGATGAATAACATTTATTATTCACTTGCTGTGCAATTTGATGTGATCATGAAGAACAAGAAACTCCAGTGGGGTACTACTTGAATTCAAATCCTACTTCTACCCTTCCATCCTTGATAAATTACTTAACCATTCTGGTTTTCAGCTACTAATCTACAAAATAGTCAAACTTGAGTAGTTGGAAGGACTGAGTAAATGAAGCAGAGTATGCACACCCAGAAGTGTCTGTACTTGTGCACTGAATGTCAGGGACGATGCTGCCATTTCCCATCTCCTGGAAAACTCAGCAGCTGTTTTACTTATGGGATAAGAATGCAAAACGTGGGATAGAAGACAGTATGGTAATGTGTTTCTCAAAACAAACAAAACTCAATACAGACTTCTAGCGAACCTGATGTTAACTTTGGAACATGGAGGAGGAAGATGAGCTATTGCACTTTTTTGCCGAAAGACATAGCAGCCAAAGCTCCCAGCCTACAAACATCGATAGTCATGAATCTCCCCTGAAATACCATATGCACTGGGAACTCCACTATGGGCTGTTCAAATATGTGATACTAAATCTCAAGTAACAGATAAATTGACAGGTGGCAGTTACATTCAACCCAGGCTGTGCTCGGTATCCTCTGTGCAGCTTTTTAAAATATCAAGGACTGAACTTCACCCCAGGAGACCCTAACTGATCGGCTTAATGTGTGCATTGGGCATTTCTGTTCATTCAGAACTCTTCTGGTATTTATAATTTGTATACCAGGTTAAGAGGCACTTTATTAGTATGTTTGCATTAAAGACCATCCTGTGTACATGCTATTTGGAATTAACAAACAACTATGCCCATTTAGCATCTACTTAGATCTTTGAACCATTCTGCGCTAACAATATATACTAACATGGCAAATAAGGAAATCTATGAGCTTAATCCTTATCCCCAAATAGGAATCACGTGAAAATTTTTCTATGGAAGAATTAAAATGTTGGTTGATTTACTTTTAGGATGATAATTTTTTCAGGCAAATTTTCTTCCTTTCCTTAAAGATTGCTGATTTTCAAGAAAAAGGATACACTTTCTTTGTTCCTTCTTATCAACTTCACAGTAAGGCTGCCGGGGAAAGAAAGACATATGGCTTCTGAACACCTCTCTCCTACCCCAGAGATACAGAGGTTATGAAATAACGCTCCATGGCCCTGGCTGTCAGGGCAGGAAATGATTTTTTTTTCATGTTACCTGATCAACAAAACCTCCCTTAGCCTCTCTAGACATTTTTATCAAATGCAAAACAGGATACTAGCACTAGTTTGATAGTACTATTGAAATAAAAATGTGAACTAAGTCTGTAAATATCTTCATTACTATAATAACTATTTCAAGGTAAGTGGTCAATAAGTGTCATAGGTAGCGTATATATAAACTCTTAGTGATGAAGTTAACATTTAGCCTTCTTTGGGGAGTTCTTGTGTGAAAACAGGCAAGCATAGCATAAGAAATAACAGTGCAAGACAATGCATTGTCTCTACCCAGGATTGTTTGCAATGTGTACTGACTTAAACTATGCAGAGCTCCCTCAGATCAATATCCTACAAGTTGGGATGGTCTGATTTCACAGTTCTCATAGGACTTTTTCCCTCGGCAGCATATAGATGGCAACAAAGGTTCCCAAATTTTTCCTTACTCATTGTGAAGGTCTAATTAGAGTGCAGTGGAAGTTACTGTCCTAACAATAATCACAAAATCTAGAATATAATTAATCCTTTAGCTATTAAGACTAATAACATATACACATCTCCTCTTAAGCCCCAATGTCATGGTACTAAATTCTGCTTCCAGCAACTGTACCTTATAACTAAAGGTCAATGCCCATCTTCTCCAAACTATGTTGGCATGTGTGTGCTTATCTGTCCTTGAAAATATCCAGTACACAAATACTTTTGAATTCTCTTCCTTTCTTTCTGCAATTATTTTGTCCTTTACTGACTCTAGGAATCACAGAGCCACGCAGTTTTAAAAGAACTATATGCCCTACCCTCATGAGGTTTCAATTTTAATGATGGAGAAAGATATTTTTAAATTGCTGTAAATATACGGTTCTTTGATTAGAATCAGAATTAGGTGATGTAGTTACTCTGTGCAGATGGCATCACCTAGTAAGATACCCCGAGGAAGTAAATTTTAATATGTATATCTAATGATACCCCATGATGAAGATATTTATCATACATTGCAAACATATACTAATACAGTCTTTGAAGAGAGTAAAATATTGCCATTTTCACTTCCACTGCACAGAAAAGCTTCTCTGTGATAAAAATTTCCCTGTTATCAGTAGCTACCCTGGAGTCAATACCTGATTCAAAGAGCATACAAATCTAAGTGATACAGTAAGGTTTTCAACTTGGGGATACTGAAAGGGAGACAAGAGGGTACATATTCCTATATTTCACATAAGGAAGGAAGTAAGAACAGAGGGGAGGAAGGAGGGAGGGAAGGAGGAAGGAAGGAAGGAAGGAAGGAAGGAAGGAAGGAAGGAAGGGAGGAAGGAAGATGGACAGACAGAAGGAAGGATGATAAACAGAAAACATGAGAGGAAAATAAAAGAGAAATACAGATGAAAATCTTTTTTTTAAAGTAAAAAAGAAAAACAACGAAAAAGGAAAACATTAACAAAGAGACACAAAGTAGCACAAGAACAGTACAAATAAAATTGAATTATAGACAAAGTGACAGGGAATTAACAATGATTGTTGTATTACATATTGATAACTTCAAAGTATATGCTCAGGAAAACGCATACAGACATACAATCTTGATCAAGCAACCAATCATCAACTGTCTCTTACCCTAAAGCAACATAAGTCAATAGTGGAACCATGTTAGACATCCTGCATATACATAGATACATGCATATTTGTCCCTGTCTTCCTTTTCTCCTTCCCCTCATCCCATTTGTTCTTTACTTTTGAGCAGATTCCCTTCATACCTCCTAATTTATATTCCCACTTTCAGGTTCTTACGCTACACAGCACTGTGGCTCTAAAATAACCAACTCAACTACCCAGCTATGTCCTGGCAGAATGGCAGCCCTGACTGCACCCATTAGCTCATATGCAAAAAGACAATTTGCTTAAAAATGCTAAAATTACTGATGATCTGTCACCATAGATTGAATATCAGATTTTACATTAGTTTCAAGCTTCAGTATAATTACTATTGAACATACTCTCATTTTTTGATAAAAATAAGAAGTCTGAAAGGTATCTTTTGATGTCAGACAAAAGTAGAATGTAAACTGTATTCACCTAATACTTTTGAATATCATTGTCTATTATATACACATTTGTGCAGATGATCTTAATTTTCTACTTGACTCAGTTAGGCACTTCCTGGGGTGGAGATTGGGTGGTGGAAGCGCTGTAGTGGATGCATCCACTGACCTTCACAGGTGAAAGCACAGTGAGGTGGCAGGGACCCGTTGGAGGAGCAGGGTCCCTGGTGGCCTCCCTTCCTGGGGTTCATCTCTCCCTGGCCCTCCCCTGAGACTCCGCTTTTGGGCTTCCACAAAGAGAGTGGCTTCCCTCCACCACTCTCTTCCTCTACGACATTGCTGTCTCAAGACCAGCCAGCTACTCATTGGAGACTCTGAAATTGTGAACTAAAATAAGCATTTCATCCTTTAAGTTGTGGGTGACAGGTATTTCGTCTCATCGACAGAGGGTCGATACACTCTTCAAAGGGGACATAAGCCAAAATTGAGAATCTCTTATAAAAAGGCACTTCCCATATCGACACACTGGGCAATGTTGAAAATTAAAATGTTTTGATTAATTTTTACTTTCTGATTTATATAATTAATACCCTAAATTAAAACCCTTGGCTGTAAAATACAGTTTTTCTCTGTTGGTGTTACTCTAAAGAGCTCAGGCATTGAGGTTCAAAAATCAACTTTGTTAATATAGAAATTTTTTGTAATGTATAATTGTTCTCATAAGAGAATGCTTACTCAAAGAAAGAGAGGTTCAATTTGTTACTCTTACATGTGGCATATTTCCAGCACAAATATTAGTCTGATTATATATATATGAACTGTAAAACCTTGGGTCACATTTCAACTTCTAGTTGGAAGCCACTTTTATCATTTTTAATGGACCCTAAATTAGGTAAGTGTACTTTAAGAAATAATTGGTCTATAAAATTCTCCCATGATGACTCACTAGTGATAGCAGTTTTATGATAAGTTGAAGGAATCGAGGGGAATTTGACCAGTATGCAAGGATGTAGCTCACAAATATATCTGAGGGGTCACCACACACAAGGTCATTGATTATTCTGAACCTGAGTATATTTTCTGTGTTGAAAAGACATAAGGGAGTAAAACACATAGAAAAATTCTTCCCTCTTATAATAGAACATTTTTAGTTTTCTCCAGAAGTGAACCTGATAGTGGACTCAAAACTTGTAATTTAAATTATACTGAAAATACACAATGTAAAGAACTGCAGATACTGGGAAGCCAAAGAACAAATCTGTGTCAGACAGCGCACCAACGTACCCACAGAAAAGAAACTTGACAAATTATACAAATTAGAGCAAAATAAATAAAGCTAATACCCTTTTTTACTTTATCATGTGTGGAAAATGTCACATTAATGTAGCATTTAAGTGAAAATAAATCATGAAACAAAGCATAAGCAATTGATCTGGATGATACCAATAGTAACATTCAATACTGAAGGGTTTTTTTGGTGGGAGAGGGAAACATTTATTAACCAGTACAATCTACTACTAATTTTCACTAACTACTTTAATATCTGAAACAATATAAATAATCCTGCAGGTATCTTCTTGTTTCATATCAGTTTTTTGTAAATGTTTAGGCCCACAACTTGCCATATGCTTGGATTCAGTCCATAGCTCCAGTAGGGCAAAACCAATATCACAAAGCCAGACCCACATTCAACTTCCTCAGTCTCTACCTCAGAGTATGATCCGTGCACTGTTTTGACTCCTTGGTGTTCCATTTGTTTGCCTGATTTCTGTTCTTAATCTTTGATTCCAAGGTCAGATTCTTTTTGCCTAATCTAGTATTGCTGGGGATAGTTTCAGTCATTTTGACCCTTGCAACTTGGTTGTATGACTGTCTTGCAAAATCAGTTGTTTCTGTCACCAATTTGGAAAGTCATGCCTAAGAATTTCCTGGGTCTGAAATTTTCTTGCCTGAGGGATCAAGTGTCAGGCACCATGTGCTTAGGACCTAGCCTAAACATAAACCCCACTTTCTCTGCATAGCTTTCTACTTCATATTGTTACACATTCTCTCTGACAAAGTTCACCCAAATAACAAGGAGCATCTTCCAGGTTTGGGTGAGCCTTGTGCATACCTCATTAGAAAGTTGTCTATTGCAATTAAGCTCATAATTACACCTGACATTGAATATGATCAAAGTAGAAGCATCATTATCGAAGAGGCTTTGTATTCTGTAACTTCCTTTATGATTTCTAAGCATAATTATTCTAATTTCTGGTAAGTTCAGTTATTTTAATCAATAATACTTGATAGTGGTTATTCAGCATTAACTAAAGTGTTAACTGCTGAATTTGCTACTCGTAAGTTCTTAAACTATATGTAATATCAAAAAATTACCTGATTAATAGACTAGATGCTGAAAAGTGATTTACATGGTGAAACTAGCAAGGTTCAAGTGTGAACTTACTAGAAATAGTTCCTAAATATAAATAAATATTGCATAAATAGGATATTAATTGCTCAACTCTGCCCATTAGATGGATCTGGGCTTCATTTCAAAAGTATGCCACACCCAGCTCTGGAAATGGAGGTCTGGTTACCTTACGCTTCCAGTAGGGCTTACTGAGTGTGGCCAAGTGCGTAATAGCATTTGCCTCAATCATTTGTCACACTACATGTGCTCAGAATTTCTATAAAAATGGGAAACTGAAATTTTAAACATTTTCATAACCATTTTAAATCTATAACAGTGTGGGCACAGGACACTCCCTAAGACTTACTCTCAGACCTAATAATGGTATAGCAGCTAAGAAAATGTATGATTCAAACCTTTAACAAACTGATAGACATCAGCAATAATTGTGACTAATATATTGGTTATTATTAGATTAGTCTGTGACGGCCACGTTCTTAAAATCTTGCCCTCCAAAAGTAAATAAAAATAAGTTGGATAACTACTAAGATGATCATTAAAATGCTCTCTAAGTACTCGGGTTTTTTTTAGTGATGCATAAAGAAGTAAATGACCCAATGCAGGTAGGACAGTTAGATGGTACAGCCATCAGTGTGTCTGTCTTTCTTTCCTGCAGTAGAAGAACAAACTTCTGGGAAAATCATAACTTGGAAAAAGCCACTATGGCACTGTGTTAGTCAGCTTTCTGTTACTGCAAAAAACGTCTGAGATAAATGAATAAATAAAGAGAGAAGGCTTCTTTTGGATGAGAACATGTGAAGATTCAGATTATGGGCTATTGGCGCATTCCTTTTCATGTTCTAAAGAGGCAAGTTACAGCGGCTAGGGGTTCAGAAGGCCAAACAGGTCATTGCATGGAGATGGTTAGAGAAGACTGAGGTCCCATAATGACTTATTCTAAAGTAAAACAATTCCATCAAAAGAAATTTTAAAATTTCTCCATAAAATGGCATTTATAACAGAGTGAAAGACATACTCATTTCTTATTGTGGTCCAAGGCACAATTTGTCGATATTTTAGTGAAAATGTGTCTTAAATAACATTGAAGTATTACATTTAGTGTAACAATTTGGTAGTACTTTATATCTATTAACTGTCCCTCTTTTCTTTTTTTTTCTGGGAATTGAACTCATGGCCTCAGGCTTGCCAGGCAGTGCTTGTGCTGCTGAGCGATATCCACAGCCCTAGTACTTTACATCTGTGTTTAAAATTAGATAACATTCTACATTATTCTTCTAAGTCTATCTGGGTTTTTAATCATTTTATACAATTTTGTCACTAATTCATTCTTCTTGAAATTTCCTTGTTACTGTCTTTTATAATCTAAATCTTTTATGATTCTGCATTATTGTTTGTTTAATGATCATTCTTTAAATTTCAACTTTCCTCTTGATATTGTTTTAAAAACTATTTGTCACCATTGTTATTATAGCATCAATCTTACACGTCGGTATTTGTTTATCTGAGTATCCAATTTGAAGATATCAACACAACGACTATAGTTAATTTCCTATCACCTTGTCTGAAATTCTGTACTGCTTGTACTGTTTTCATACTACTTTCTAAATATATGTATATTTGTTAATATATTTTTGTACTTTCACCTTTAAAATAAAAAGAATAAAAAATAAAAAATAGTATAACACGTCTTTCTTAAAAGTTTGTCTTGATTGAAGATAAAAAAGTAAAACAAAATTAATCAAAGAAAATATGGGCCAATATCCTCATTCCTCTCAGGTTCTTTCTGATTTTTTATTATAAAAAGAAGAAAAAATCCAACATTTCAAAACAAGATAATAAGAGAATAGCAATAATTAATACATTGTGCATTGTTATCATCAGAGTAGTTACTCAGGGTACAAGATATATGCATGAGATACTGTCCAAACAGTGTTCGTGCAGACCCTCGCTTTCAAAGAACTATGAGAAATTAGCAATGTAACTATCTTAGCAATCTTGTATATGTATCATTCTTTTGCTGTTCCCGCCCTTCCCTTCCGGCTTCCCCCATCACAGTTTCTCTTTCCTTCTGAACAGCTTCTGCCCAAGTCACAATATCTATTGTACTTTTTTTTTTTTCTTTTGCGGTACTGGGGATTGAACTCAGGACCTTGTGCTTGCCAGGCAGGCACTTATTACATTGAGCTATATCCCCAGCCCTATTGTACATTTTGAGTCCTATTTACTTACTCAGTTTCTCACACTAAGGATACAATATCATGTCTACAGATGGGGGTCTGATTTATTTCACTTATGAATATGGTCTCAAGTTGCATCCTTTTACTTATAAAAGTCCCAAGCTTACCCTTCTTTATGGCTGAGTACTACTCTAGTGTATTAAAAGATCACATCTTTTTATCTGTTCCTCAGTTGATGGGCACCTGGATTGTTTCCAAGATTTAACTATTACAAATTGAGCTGCTATTACTGGGGCTGCATATATATCATTGTGGCACTATGCTTTTAATTCTTCTGGGAAAGTACCCAGAAGGGGAATATCTGAGTCACATGGAACTTCTAGTACTAGTTTATTGAGGAATCGCCGCACTGAATTCTACGTTTGCACAGTCTGCAGTCTCACCGACAATGGAGAAGGGCTCCGTCTTCCCCACAGCTTTGCCAGCATCTGTTATTGGTTAATTTCCTGATGATAGCCATTCTTTCTGGAGTGAGATGGACTCTCAGTGTTTTAATTTCATCTCCTGAATGACCAGTGATGTTAAACATTTTTTCAGACATTTGTTATTTTATTTCTTCATCTGAGAAGAGTGTATCCATCTCAGATGCCCATTTTTGGATTGGATCTTTGAATTTGCGGTGGCTGAATTTTTTCAATTCTTTATATGCTCTAAGTATAAGTCCTTTATCTGAGGGACAACTGGCTATGATTTTTCCCCACTCTATGGGTTGTATCTTCACACTGTTGATGATTCCTTTTGTTGTGCTAAGGCTTTGTAATAAGATGAGATCCCGTTTGTTTATTCTTTGTAGTACAACCTTTGCAGTCTGGGTTTTGTTCATGAAGTCTCTGTCTACTATCTTTGCGATTTCTACCATTTATATTTCTTCCAGTAAACATGTCTGGCCCCTTTGTCAAAGATAAGTTGGCTGAATGTGTTTGAAGATGTGTCTGTGTCTTCTGTTCTGCTCCATTGACCTTCAGGTCTGGGTTATTTTGCCAGTACCATGCTGATTTTATCACAGTAGCTTTGCAGTATAATTTCAAGTCAGGGATTGTGGGCTGTGGATATAGCTCAGTGGAATAAGTGCTTGCCTGACAAGCACAAGGTCCTGAGTTCAATCCCCAGTACCGAAAACAAAACAAACAAACAAAAAAAACAAGTCAGGGATTGTGGTGGCCCTGCTTTGTCTTTGTTGCCCAGAATTGCTTTTGCTACTGTAGGTCTCTTCTGGCTCCAAATGAACTTTAGGGATGTTTTCTCTGTTTTGTGAGTATGCTAACCTCTGGTAATTTTCTAATACTAGCTTATTCCTATACCAAATCACAAAAAATAAAGGGAAGCATTGACAGATCCCACTTCCTCTAAATTAAATATATTTTTAAATTAATCAACTTCATAGATAATATTAATAGATAAGAATTTACTATGGAAAATAGAGCAGGCATTTCTTAACCATAAAAACAATGCCTAAATAAGAAAACTAACAACAGCTTGTTTTTGAGACATGGTTTTGGTATGCAATTTTTTTTTTTTTTTTGTACTGGGAATTTCACTCAGGATCTTGTGTGTACCAGGCAGGTGATGTGCCACTGAGCTATATCCCCAGCCCATGGCAAGAGTTAGTAAATAAACAAAAAAACTGCATGAAGCAGAAAACTAATGATCAAGAGAAAAGAGACACTCTACCTCACTCACAGATAACTGAGAATTAGGAAAATGGCAACAAGGCAGTGCGCTCCTTGTAAGAAAGCAATAAAGTCATGGAACGTTAAGTCCTAGAGACCCAAGGAGACTAAGGACACTTACCACTGCTGTCTGGAATTCAAACTGCAGTAATCAATCCAATAGCAGAACTCCAGAACTTGATAAAAACCAAGTATAAATATCATCTAGCGCACAGAAATTTCTAAAAAAAATCGCTAAAGCACCCAGAGTCTGAACATCAGTGTAAGACTGATTCACTCAGAGTGGTAATCATTATGTCAGTTGATGGAGCAAAGCTAGACCTCCATCTAGGGGAAAAGCAAATTGAAGGTAAAGTGTGAAGAAGTGATCTGAAAGGCTGAATCAGATGGAGGACAGTCTGGACAGAGGCCCAGTTAAGTGTAAGGAAATGATAACACAGGGAAATGTTAATTAAACTGATGTAATCTGTGCACACTTAATGCATGTGAGAAAATGTCAGAATTTATCACATTACTATGTGTGAATGTTGCATGATAGTTAAAAATTTTAAAAAGGAAAAAATTGAGTAGCAGTAATTAAGAGGAAAATAGTAAAATTTCAAGCTGAAAACTATACAAACTAATAAAAAGAACATAAAATATCATTTATTTTGTATACCCCCATTGGTTCAAATGTACATACTTACATTAGAACCACATGTGTAAGTACAATGAATGGCACGCTATGAAGGACGGATTGTCTTAAGGAGGTGGATGAAATATAAAAAATTACACTTGTATCATGCCACCTGCTAAGAGCAATGAAATAATTTGTGTTTAACATATAAACACCAAATGAAAAGGTAAAAACTGATCACATATCAATTCTAAATTCAAAGGATTAATTGTGAATGCTACGTTGGTGGAGCTATCATTTCTTGCACTAATTTTAAAGGCAATGTGAATACTTGATAATTGTTAAATTTGAGTACTCTGAAAAATAGACTATTATAAAATACCTGCAAAGCTTACAACTGAGTAAACATCCAGAAGGACTCTATACACTAAACCAGCAGCTTCAAACCATGCCCTGGAAACACTTAAATTCTATAGAGACATATAAGATCATTTACAATCTTTTTGTTGTTGTTGTTTTGTTTTCTATCTACCAAACAATAAAGCTTTAAACTGCTATCACACAAATTTAAGGTAAAGAAAATCCTTCTGCTTCTAAGCTACTTGAAAGTCACTCTGGTTATTTTGTGAAATCTTTCATTAGCCCACGTTTGCAGGGCATCCTGCTTGTGTATCTTGCGTGGAGTTGGTACATCAGTGTAGCGTATCTTAAGTCCTTTTCCAACCCCTGTTCCTTTCCCCCTCTTCTTCCTGCCTCCGTGTCTTGGTCACTTGCCCATCTGAGAAAACTCCCCATCTTTCCTATTTTCTTTTGCCTTTCATTTGCAATTTTGGTTTCTCATAAAGAGAACCATGTGATATTTAATCTTCTGTGTCTGATTGATTTCTTTTAGCATTATAGTCTCAAGGTGCAATAAAAGTCATTCTAGAAATACCTGAACACTTGTAGCTAATCCCATTCTCAATACTAAAATCAACTGATTAGGAATTATAACAATGAAGATAAAAACCACAGAACTTTGCATGAGGCACAGGGTGCGTCTGTGAGGGCGAGAAAGACAATCAGTGGTGTATGTGCAGTTCTCTTGAGATTTAGAAAAAATATCTTTGTGCTAATTTCGTTTCTTGTGACAAGAAACATTTCATTATGTGTCACAGACAAAATGACTACCTCAATAAATTAAACTATGTCATCGTCATTGAGAGAGTAGACTTCTTGTAGAAATATTTTTTCAAGAAAAGTTATTTCTGCTGCTCAGTTTACAATTCAATAACCTTCAATTACGTCTCATAAACAACTCCAAATGTTACTATAAAATATTTCGTTATTTTCTTTTCCATTAAAGCCTGACCTTTGTTTCACAGTTGTCAGTACCTCACTGAACTGCCAATTGTTTGTCTATAAAATGATGATAACTTTATTTTACCCAGGCCTCCACAATATAGAGCCATTAGTCCCCAAAGTACTTCATTTGGTATGCAATTAGATATTTTAAAAGTGTTGCCCCAACTACGAGCTAGAGTTTCTAATAACTAACTTGTGCTTGCTAAGATGTTTTGTTTTTAATGAAGAATAAAAACTGCTTGAGACCATTCAGGTTATGTCTTCATGTTACCCTTGGCACTAGTATCCGCATAAGCCAAATGGATGGAAATGAACCAGGTTTAGAAATATGGCACAAGGTGGCTAATTCCACTTATTCCAGCCTGTATTGCAAAAAATTAACATTGAAAAATAATCTTCAGACTATATACAATTAGGGACAAATAATCATAATTAATAATGCAGTATAACTAATTAGTACTTTTTGAAAAAGATGATTTGAACTAAGAAAATTCTCTTTCGTTGAACCAAATGAAATTGGTATGCTTTCTGTTTTTAGAAAAAACACATAATTATGGACATTGGAAAGCAAAATTTCTCATTTGTTACTATCATTGTGTGCTGTATCTGAGATCAGACCAAGAGACACTGTGAGTATAACTCCTCGTGACTCTTTGATCAGTTAATGGGAATAATTAGTAACTATCATCCATTTATATACCACGTAAACTTTAAATTACTTCTAATTTCACTCAATTAGTCCTGAAAATACTCAATGCATTGTGAAAGGTAGGTATGGCCTTTATTTTGAAACTGAGGGGAAAGTGTTCATTAACTAAACAACAGTTTACCTATTTCCTGTTATCTAAACGTGCTGTGCACTTGGTAAAGTATCCATGAAGCTGGATTTTACTAAAAGGGCAAGCTTACATTTTTTAATCAGATAACTTAAGTCACACTGTTAGGAAATACAAAGGTCCTCATATTCTGAATACCTAGAATGTTCACTGCATTTATGTGAGACCAATAGTGTACTTAACTTCTGAGGACATTATCTCCCATTCTCCAAAATGTTATTGCAGGTTAAGCTTATCTCTATCACTATTTGGCAAGAGTGTGATCTCATGGTAACACATTTTATTTCCTTATTTCCTCATGGCACTCAGAGCAATGTGTTATATGAAATACGACTAGAAGGAATAGTTTTTCCAAAATTATTAAGAGGAATGAAACTTGTTTATTTCATGTTGATTAACTCTCTCTAGCTTACACGCTTAGTCCATTCACCTGAACATTTACTTTATTTTGCCTTCCAACTCTCTCCTTAGGTCAGGTATTATAATTTTCATTTGCCAGAGAACAAATTAAAGGTTTATTATACATATCCCTATGTCCAAAATCCAAGAATCCTTAGATTCTGAAACTTAGTTAAGAATTCACTGAATACAAGTACTCTTCAATAAATTCCTCTTAGGTAGCTCTTTGTGAAAGTGTTTAAATATTCTCATAAATGGGAAATTGATGATTCAACAAAGTAACTAACTCCATATTTTAATGTCGTAGCATATTTGTTTAATTGAATAGAAATCAATCTCAGTATAAATGTTGCATATTTTTTCTTTCAAATCAGAAATAGATTATATTAACCCTCTGTCAACTTTATCTGTACTATACTATATTGTGAATCTAAGTATTCACAATTCTTAGTTTTATTTAATATTATTTTCATTAAGTTTTATAAATGTATATAATTTAATTGTTAAACTTTTAGTGTATTTCACAAAGATTTAAGACTGAGGAATTTTTGTTGAATGGATATGTCAAATTTTTAGTTTGGAAATAATTTTAATGATAGACCATTACTGCCACAAGTGAGTCAACTTGAGTCTCAGCAACACATATTTGGATATATTTATTCAGTTCATTAAAACTCACTATAGTGAGTTTAAACTCTTATCTAAACATTCTTTATCTAAAAATTCTCATTTATCTCTCTAGTGTTTAAATAACACCCCTCAATTCTGTAATCTACAAACCAACAATTATCTTTCCATTATTTGATCAGTGTAACTATAGTGTAGAATCCCATATTTTAGAATGATTTTATTATTAGACAGAAATAATATCTTAATTTTATAGTCATTTAATTCCACTGACTTAGAATAGAGCTGTATTCAGTGAATCCTTCTATTTCCAGTATAAACTTCTTATCAAGTCCACTGTGCTTTAGTAATCAGCTATCTTATGAAAATGTAAAATTTTATATTTATTGTATTTAATTTTACTTAAATCATGGCATTATGAACATATTTACAATTTCTAACTTTAAATTATTTTTCAAAACCAATATATATATACAGTAATTTCATCATTGTTGAAAATTCATAAAGACAAGTTCTCAGTGGTATACACTAGAAACTCTCTGATTTATAGTAATTTTCATTGGAACACCTTAGCACATATTTGTTCAGTTTCTTCATATGATGATTTTATACATAAGACGTCAGGAAATATTCATAACATGACTTGTTTGGTTCATTAATTGTAACATTTAGTCAATTTGCATTCTAACTAATCCTTTTTTAATTTTTTGATATCTTTTTATTTTTATTTGCTTTCGTTGATTTCAAGTGAAAAGACATTTTCTTTAATTTTGTTTGTTCTTTTCAAGTTTCTTTTTATTGCCATACATATTTTCAGTACATAACAATTACCTTTATCGATATTAATTATGAATAATTTGTTTTACAACAACATCCCTGAAATTTTGGCTAGAATTAACAAAATCTTTTCTGAATATCTAAACCCAGAGTACTCCTTCCTATTCTGTAACTATATTGATATTTTATAATAGACATAAACAGAAATAATGACTGAAATAAAAAAGACTGAGCTGTTGATTCTTTTTATGTACCTGTCCAATAACTTCTTCAAATTTATATCTGAAATTATAATATTGATTATTTTAAAAATAAATAATAATGGTGGCATGACAAAATTATTGATCTTGGGTTACGGTTTACTTTGAAATTGCTATTTAAACCTAAGTAATATTTTTCAGAAGTGACAATAGATTAATTATAGTACAGACATACACTTGATCAATTGACATAAGTTAAATTGAACAAAAGTGTTAGCAATCTGTACCAGAAACATCCCAGAATGTCTAACAGTTGGATGATGAGTTTGCTTGTACATAATGAACATCTTCATTTCATTGTAATGCCACATATTAAATGGCTGCTCCTATATACATATCTTGTATATTCAGTGTTGATTGAGTCATGGGATACATCTAATTCTGCAGGTCTTCATTAGAATAGAAGACTCTGAATTAATTCTCTGACACGCTTTGGACTACTTTCACACCCTCAGAGAGGTGACAGGGAGGGAGTATGGGCTGTGGTATGGGATACTTTTCAGCCTGTCATCTCCACAGTGTCCACATCTGGATTTTTTGGAACCTAATGACTCATTTCTCATTTGCCTCTAGTCTACTAATCCAAACAAAATCAGTGACTTACTCTTCACTGATTTACTGGTCTCCATACCACTTGGGAATAGACTGACATCAGTACCTAGGCTTCCTGAGAAAAGAGCACTGGGGAAGTCATGCACACTAGGATTCATACCGAATACAGTCATTGCACACGAAAAGAAACACTGGTCAGCCATGTAATCCTTGCAACTAAACCTGGCCTACCAATCGCTGGTTAATTTAAACATTACATATAACTTTTATAAAAATAAGTGCCAGAAAAGATGGATTCTTCTATTGGGAAATGTCTCTTCAGGTCTCATAACAAAGCTTGGTTACAGAAGTGCTTTATTGACTAGTGAAATAATTTGTTAAAATGAAAATGTATCTTGACCCTTGTTGCTTTTATTCCCTTGTAGGCACCGGTAAGTGTCCTCTGCCGAGCTACACTGCCTTGAAGCCAGCTGACTATGCAATGAAACCTCTGCTAACCATGAGCTAAATAAATCTCCCCATTTAAAACAATGAAAAAAGAAAATGTGTCTTGAAATACAGAAATACTGACACATCAGACAATAATGTAATTTTGAAGTATTATATAGAGGCATATAAAATATGTTTTAATTTAGCTTGCAATCCATCTCTTTCATTTATTTCTTGAAGAACTAATTAGATGCATAAACTATACATATTTTATTTCTTAACTTAAACTCAAATCAAACTCTGAAGCACTAAATAAAATTAATATGAAATAATATCTTATCTCTATAATGAAATAATGATAAAAGGATTCTAACTGGGTCAGAGGACCTTAAAATATTAATTACTATCCTAATAAGTTATCCTTTAAACTATTTCTGTTTATTCATCCCTATATTGAAAGACTAGAGTGTTTCCATTAATAATAATAAAGTATTTGTACCTAGCTTATTTATATATTTTTCTTATTTATACACTTTTTACTAATAAAAACAATAAAATAGATAAAACTGTGCTGGATTATAAAAAAATTGCATGGAAACTAGAGCTATATCAACATTACCTGTGGAGGCCTTTCTCTGAAGATTACTCATATTAGATGACAGACCTGACTTGCTTCTGTCTGACTTAATCACTTAAAAGCAAAGTTATAGTTCATAGGGTTTATTTTTTAGAGTACCTGAGTTCTATGGAATATACCATAACTCTTGACTATGTAACAGTTTCCATATGGATGCAGTTCATAAAATGTCCACTTTAAATAAAATGAAAGCCACCTTCCTCCAGCATAGAAATGACTAAATATTATATTACATTACACATCTTTAAAATATAGGCTCTTTCTAAGGTTTCATTTCATTTTTATAAAAACAGTTCAAGAAATTGTACATTTCACATGAAGACAACATAATATGGAATATAGCACTGATGTTTCCAAGTTGTCATGGTTACTTCCTTGTCATATCATATTTCTAATTCATGCACCATGGCTGTCAGCAACAGATCAGCAGAGCAAAACTCTGGAAGTCAACACTCACCTGAGAAGGCCAAAATAACAATGTCAAAACTGATGGCGCACACACAGGTCTCGCTGAACTTTGACACGCCACTCTCTTGCCAAAACCCAGAAGGTTTCAGAACTGATGAAAAGTAAAACTTTGAGAGGAATATGATTGCAACAGGAAATGAAACCTATCCATCTCTTGGAGGATTACCAGCTGTGTCTTCTTGCATTAGATCTGCTTTCAGTTCTTTCTTGGGTTCCAGAAAGGGAAAATACTAATACCTCATAGTGACAGTGAGAAAACAGAACAGTAGCTAACTATTTATTTAATCATTCCCATTTTCTTTCAGTTAAATATTTATTTTTTGCTATATTTTATAAAAGTATTATGATAAATTTAAATCATGCATACTATCATAAATATGTATGCCCAGGGTGCGAAGTGACTAAACAGAAAAGTAACGTGAAAAGATACATATACGTGTGAATATCTTCATGCTCATACTTTTATTGAATGAAAAACAGAGAAAATGCTTCCAAATTGTTCAGTTAATCATTTAAAAGTTAAGACTTTAGAAATTAACTCATAAAAAATTTTAAGGCATATTTACAAGAATTTAAAACCCAAATGTAATCATTTAATGTATGTAGAAAATGTACAGAAAAAAGTTCATACTTCCTTATTAAAATTCAAAATATGCAGGTGAAAATTTAATAAATTATGTTCTCAAAACTACATGGTCTGGAAAGTCTTGAATTCAACAAATTTAAGAAAGCTGCATTCTCAGTTATTCAAAATTCATCATTTATGATTTTTTTCTGCCTCAAGAAATATTTATATCAATAATAATTTAACTCATAACAAACTTTCAGTGCAAGAGGTTTATGTTTCCCTAGAACACCATATCAAAATATCTCTAGAAAGAGTAAGTTTTTTAGAGAGACCACCCTTCAATTAATTAGTTTGCATATTAATTTATTTTATTGTGTCACAAACCCTAAGTAAGCTCTAACATGCAAATATGTTAACAAATTTTCCATTTGACACACTTAATGAATGATAACATTTTGCTCATTTAAAAATGATCTAGAATAGCAATTCTCAGAAAATTATTAATTACAAATTTATATGGGAAGATAGCACAAGGCAGGAATGGTAACAAATATTTGCTTAATAGCAGGTGTTCCAAATGAAATTACTTAAAAGAAAAATAATACAGTTCTGATTATTGCAAAGTGAAAATCAAAGTTATCTTGGTTCAGAGCAGCACATGGGACATCTGATTTCCAAATATATTAGAAGAGGAAAAGAATCAAATCTCAGAAAAATTTGCAGCCTAAAACAAACTCATGAAATTTGCATATTAACAGTGAGTTTATCCAGTAATAAAACTATATAAATAATCCCTGCCACATTACTTTTAAAGTTAATGATTTGTCAGAGATAAATACTTCTAATGGGCAAAATCTGGTAGAGAAATTATGGAACCTACAATCATGTATGTACACATGTACATGTATGCATATATACGTACATGTACACGAGTGCATGTACATGTAATGTGGATGAACTGATTTCATAAAGTAAAACCAGAAGATATCGATCCGGGGCACGAATATCTGAATTCCCATTTCTGTATCTACACCCGGTCCACTTTCCCAGCTTCGCTCTCAGTTCTTTCCCACAATCGCAAACGCGTCCTGTGTCTATGTTCCTGGTTACACCCAGAGGCACTGATGTCAGTGGAATTCCCTGTGCTCACGGGAATTCACTGGAATTTTCAGCCCCCCACCCCAAAAGCTATTGGGCAAAAGGCTTTTGGGAAACAGGTGAGATACATTGAAAAAATACCTACCATATATAATCAAAGTACATAAATTCTAAGAATGACACCTACCAGAATAAAACTTTAGGGTCTAAATGATGAAATATTAAGTATTGAAAACATTTAAAATAATTTTAAAATGCTCTTTCACAGGTGTTCCAACAATCATAAATTAACAAGCAGGCAAGAGTAAAACATAGGTTTCCACAAATATATATTACTCCTCTGCATACTTCTGTAAAATGCTCTGTTTGTCTCTGCACACCAGGGAGCTGTTTTGAGAACTACTGTTATGCGTTCACGTCAGACACCCTCACATCTTGGAGGAATTTGCTGAGAGTCAATCTTAAAGCCCTCAGATGGTTTCTATCACTTTACTAACACTGTAAACCTGTGCAACAAAGGCAGATCGCCCGGCGGCATTGTTTAGAAGTGAACATGAAGCCTATTCACTGCATGTCATTTGTGTTTCTTTCCCCAGTAAAAATAATTATTTTTCAGTCAGCAAAATGTCTTTCATATCTATCATATAGTTTTTTTCATCTCAGTTCCTGAAGAAAGACAGAGATTTTAAAAAGTATGCTTTTGGTCTAGGGTTTTAAAAGTGTACAAAGTTTTCATGTGTCTAGACAAATAGGACCATATGAGAATACCTACAAATTCAAAGTCAAGATTTTGTACAAAAATAAAGATAGAACATTTACATCAACTATTATCATAATTTGAGTGATTGAGTACTATATAAAAATATATATTCCATTTACCATTCCTAATGAATTTTAGTCACTTTAATATGTTTTCTAGTAAACTCATGGATTGTTAGATATTTAATTGCAACTGTATTCTTCATTTAATATATAATCTAATGCCACAATATGTTAATATGCTTATAGGTTTGTAGGATAAGATTTAACGGTGCTACTATATTATATAAAAGAATTCAGATCCTTTTTTTATGTTATAAAACTTTCAAAACTGATGTTTTAGAAACAAAATGTTGAGAGATTGATATATAAATTATCAAATTTCTAGTAATATCTTTGATTTTCCTACCTACCACCTCATGTTTACAAAATATGTACCACTACAAATACAGCAATAGTCACACTGCTTAGATTGTATAGCATACAGATCTCATACAAATCACAAATTCTGATATGATACCCAAATAACAAAGAAATATGTATGGTGATCGCTTCACAGAAGTCCCACCTGATACAGATAACATGACAGAACAAGAAACAGGGCAACAGTAAGACCAAGGCGTAACAAATTATTTTCCTTTGCCAAATGTTAGCTAACATCGGAATGCGCTATCATGCTGTTTTTCCAAATTTGCCAGGCACTTTACCATGGTAGTGAACAACATCTGGCATAAGAGCGTTCATTACTCAATGTGCAATCTGTGTATGAGATATACAAACTTGCCTTTCAGGGGAACAAAACAACCTTCATTTCACCTTTTGTTGTTTTACAACTAAGATCACGTTCTGTGATGTAGTATCACCACACTTCATTTATACTTTGTCTAGATATGAGCAAGCTCCCTCTCTGGGCAGAACACTGATATAAGTGAGAAGCTCCCACACTGAGCTGTCATTGTAAGCATGTAGGTTCACCCACGGGTTTAGATGGGTTCGTAGGACAACTGAGGTGCGATTATTTTCCAAAACTATGTACCTTTTGATTGTATGTGAACTTTGTTTTCTGCCTGAGCCTACCATGAGATCGGTGCGTGCCATCCTTATTTACACTCAAAGTCTGACTTTCCACTAAGCAGTGTCATTTTGGAAGCAGTCACATCTTTCCAAGTAGAGCGTCTGTACATCAGACTCATTAGAGAAAATGTAGCCAGTATTATGGAAGTGCAGCTATTAGCTAATCAACATATACATTGCCAACTAAATCCCTTGGAGCCTGACTCATCAGTCATAATATATCAGTTTTATGGGGGCAAAAGGGATCACTGCAATCTGATTACTGTAATTAATTTTATATAATGCTCTACTGGCAACAATAATGAAAAATTTTAAAAAGTTTGAAATTCAATAACAAGGTAGCTCATTTAAGCATGAGATTTTTATTTGCTGACCTATGGTTCTTTCAATTAAAACTTTTTCCAATTAAAACTTTAACCAAGTGGAAGGAAAAATTTATTGAGGGGATACTGAGTGTCAAATTCATTCCTAATTCCAAATTTCTTACAAAGTCTAATCAATAAAACTACTGAGCAAGAGAAATTGTTCAAGTAGTTCCTCTTAATATAACACCAAAATTAGATTTTTTATTTGAATCTTCAATTCTTCCATTGGTTTAGACATTTCATGGTGATCTATTGATCCACAGCAAACACCTCTTATTATAAATTGCCCAACCAAATGCAGACTCTGTCAGCTCTGAACTGTGTGTTAATAGATCACTTACATTGCATTCTATTTCCACATATACAAGCTCCCAGGACACTCTCAATGAAGCTGAACTGAAAGAGAAGTAAAGGAAAAATTATGTATTTGTAAAGGTGTATTTTTCTACACATGTATGCTTTCTGACTACATTTTGAAAACAACAAAGTGAAATATTTTTGCTTTTTTTTTACATTTTATACCATCTGTACATTTCTCTCAGATTCATAAAAAAGCAAGTATATTATGGAATAATAGTGCTCAATTGTGTGATTTTTGACATTTCCGGGGGATTCTAGCTCTACTCATGGTATCTTTGGTCAAATTCCTGTAAGATATTATGATAGTTATCTTTACACCTGCTATTGTTCCACTTAAATATGAAAATATATCTATATAAAGACCTTCCACACAATTGTCTTCTTGGCAAGTCACATAGATGCTGCAGTAGTGAGGCTGAGGCTTCTATTAAAATATTGTCTAATTTTGTACGGAGATTTAGCAAGACATTATGCAGTCTGTTCAGGGGGCAAATCAAGTACGCATGGCTGTATTTCCTTCTTCCTAGTTTTCTTTATTTTTTCCTACAAGGGAGAATTTAGATGATTAGCCAGCCTGTAGTGGCCGTAAATGTAGCAGCAGTACATCTATATCACCATGGTTACCCCTGTTGGCTTCATCCTGCCCATTCTCAGAACTAGGTCTCCAGTTTGTGCATGGTGTGCAAGTTAAGAACATTTTCTCTTTATGAAGAAGTGTAGGTTAAATATGCCTCTGTGCTGCCAGTCTTAAAGCCTCTCAAAAGACTGTTTTTAGATAAAGCTTATGCTTTCTTTTTCCCGTGAAGTTTACATAACTTACAAACTCAACATTCTCTGGTAACGACTATTCTATTCTTTAGAAATGTATGTCCCTAGGCTTCAGTACTCATTGTACGTTTAAGGGTATCTGAGTATAAACAAACTAAACTATTATAAAATGACCACTCAATTTCATGGAACAATTGATTAAAATAAACAAATCTATAGTTTGTGTTCTTGCTGCAGCCAATTGTAAGAGTCTTTCTTTTTACTAAACAACCAATAGTTTTGATTCTTGCGATATTTTGGGAAGGCTTCAAGACTACTCTGAAGAAAAGAAGTAGCTGCAAGACTTTGAAGTTCCTGTTACACCTATTATTTTATTTCATGGAGGCATAAAAATGTCTTCAAAGAATAAAGTAAGTCTTTCCTTTTCAAACAAGAGCAATAGTGCTGACCAGCATATGTTGCAGGTGTTGTGACAAGAGACAGAAAGATAAATTTCATGAAAACACTTTGATGACTTTAAATTGACACACAAATGTGATTATTGAATCTCGAGGCAGCATATGTTTGGTTAGCAGCGTAGATACTGAAGTACTTTCCGAAGCTCTCCCACAGCAAGGACACACGGGGTACAATTTCAGTTTTCTATGTGCTCAAAACTGTTAAGTATACTGCTAAGACTAAAATATGTTTAGAGCAGGGCACACTGCAGGTTGATCAGAGTTATGTTGTCCAAGAAAGAAGATGGTAGGATTCCAGAATTTAATTTGAAACAAATCATTCCTTATTCTCATCTTGGAGAAGACATAAGCAGAATTAGAAAAATGAAAAAATGTTTAAATGCAAAGCCTGATTGAATAATTAAGAACAGTTCTCATTATTAATGTTCTTATAGTAATTTTTGACAATAAGAATATCTAAAATGTATTATATTTATAGCACAGATTAAGAGTTGTTTAAAGTTCTCAGAGCCAGAAGTGGCTCAGATTTTTTATTCTTGGGAATATGTGTTTATGAATAATGAGATATCTGGGGGATGGGACTCAAGCCTAAGCCCAAATTCATTTCTACGGTCTTTATAACTTATATAAGCAGACTGAAGATAACTTTATGAAATATTTTTAAAATTTTCTACATGAGACACAATTTAATGTAGAATTTTTCCACTCGTCATCATGTCATAAGTTCAAAATTTCAGATATTGGAATACCTTAGATTTTAGATTTCAGGATTAGTAATGCTTTATCTATAGGAATAGTTACCACAGTCTTATCTTTGTACTCGACCACTTTGGAACTGGCTGAATTTCGTACTTGACTCATTTTGACGCAAAAATTTTGCCTACAGTCTCATCACTCACTACTCAAGGTACAAGCTAGAACTTTTAGTATAGGTTGTCTTTGACTCAATACCCTTCCCAGTCAAAACAATTTGTTTGGTACTTGTTGTGCCTTCCAGAAATGATTTACAATGAGTGTCTAAGCACCACTGTACATTCTTTACATATTGTTTTCTTTAGCCTCATCATAACCCTTTATTTTCCATTTCTAAAACTAAAGAAATATACTAGTAAGTGGTAGTGAGAAGACAAACTACCACATTTCTGGGCTGTTTTGGATCAATTATTTATAGTTTCAAAGTTGGATGAACTGAATAATAACTTGGAGTACACTGTAGCTTCTAAAATTGTGGAGGGTTGGGACTGCTGCCTTTTGGACCAGGCTTCCAGATAGTCAGAGAAGAACCTCAGAAAAGGATAACAATACAAACTGAAGTATCGCTATAATAAGACATGAAAGTGGCAGTTAATGATTCATGGATCACATGCCAGCAAATCTGTCACTTTAGATATCACTGTCCGCATTACAAAGAAAATCCGGGTGCTCTTATTCAAACGTACAGTTTTTATAAAAAGTTCTGAATCATGTATTTAGAAGGGAGGAAGCAGTCAGTGGAGGTGATATAATGAAATAATGGGAGGTAAGATGAAAACCCTTCCAATTTTTTAAAGAATATTTCAGAAAGAAGCGATAGAAAAATAGTTCACGCTCTGGAAAAAAGTTGAAGAGAGACTTGAGGGAAAAGAAGATCATCGTAGACTCCAGAGACAGCGTGGAGGAGGCTGTTAGCGTCTCTCAATAGAGGACAAACACAGATAGAAACAAAGAGAATGCAGCTCTGGAATCACGCACTTTCCTTAGAAAAAGAGACGAGAAAAGTGAACGGAGACAAAGTACAGAGTTGAAAAGTTATGCGGTCATCTTTCACGCGACTAACAGTCATTAAGATAGTTACTTACATTTGTGCTCTTTAACACATTATAATACAGATAATTGAGGCTTCTTTCTGGAATATTCACACACCAGTTTCTAACTCGCCGTATTGAGACATTCACCTTGGGCTCAAGGTCACGTCATGCAAGCACTGTTAAATGTCAACTAAGAAGCCTTGTACCTTCGTGAAAAAGCCCTAAAGGGTATCCCACTTTCAAAGTGTCAAGTGAAATAATGAAGACTCTATTCAATTCATCATTTTTCATTTCCCGAAAGAGGTTCCCAGCAACACTCCCTACCAAAGTCCATGAGCACAGATTTCCACATAAGGGCCTCCCTCTCATGCTGAGATCTTCCAGGAAGTAGATTATCATAGAATAAAATCTTTATGCAGAGTCAATTCCTGGTCTCTGAATTCAGACAAACCTAAGGTTATTAGTTCTGAACTTAGACCCTGTGTGATCTTGGGCAAATTCTCCACTACAAGATGAGAACAGTATGACTCCTACCTACAGCACTGTATTGAAGACTATAAAATGTACTATATATTACAATAGAAATGCTTAAGAAATAATACTTAAATGGAATTTACAAAGGTAATGTTATCTACGCTTTTTCCAATTGCTGTGTTTAAAAAAATATTTGTCCAATGGATATTTGCTTTTGTAGATACACAACTCCAACCTTCCACTGGCATGCTCAGCAGGTAAATGAAGCAGACAGAATTTGCTTTCAATAGTGTTTTTCAAGTCTCTGACATCATTTTATGTATGAAAAGCTAGAAACAGTCAACAAATTACATAACTTCTGTGATGACTTTATATTCTCCTTTCCATGCATTTTGGTACAATTTTCTAAAGGGTCATTTTTGTAGCAGTCCACGTTTTTTTCAACTAACAGAAGGCCTTTAAAAATGTAAAGCACAGGCTGAGAAACTGAGAGCTAAGATTAGAAAGCAAGTGTGAAGTTTAAGCAATCGGAGTGATTTTTATACCCTAAGTAATACTAATCCATAAAACAAATTTTATACAATGCTAAAGAATGATGAAATCGGTAGCTTAAGAACATTCAAATTAATTTTCCCTTATGTGAATACCCTTGATTTTAGTTTTCCTTGCTACCAAGAAGTGGATGGTATCTGGAGCAAAGCCAAGTGGTGCTTCATTCCTGCTGTGGTTGCTTTATTTCAAAAATGCCTTAGTCAGCCATAGACCTTCAGGGACCAGATGTGGAGGAAGTGGGCACTAGCAGCTAGAGAAATGGCATCATGCAAAAACAGCTGCCTAGTAAATGTACTCTGTAATGAAACTGCTACTGGGCTATGCAACTAGGCTCATGCTCACTGTAACACCAAACACAGAAATGATATGGAAGCATTAAAAATAGTCCTTTAGGAATTGTGCTTTTTATTTTAAAACATACATTTCATTAAACAAGTTTTCTAACACACATTGCTTTCACCATGTCATTATAATCAGAGATGACTATGATTCAAGTAAGGACAGTTATGTAATCCTAATTTATACTCCTCCAATCTCCAAATAAGAAGTTTAGAGCTTTATCAGGGTCTAATAGTATAGACCTATTTGTTCGTTGTATAATTTGGTGTGTATCACTAGACCGGAAGACACTAAAACAATGCATGATTATAATCTAAAGTCTCGTGTAACTTTGCACATATTCAAAGTAAATTAATTTAAAGGCAACATGCTATATGGCATTAAATACAGAGAACAAGAAACCAAAGTGAGGTAGAAAAGGTAACAAATGTAAGACTTAATTGCTAAGATCCAAGGATGTCCAAGGAACTCAGGGTACATCTTCTTACACTCCTATTCCTGCTTTAAACTCAACCACAGAAGGGGAAATGAAACATCTTCAATTTCTAGCACTGACTGCATTGACCCTATTACCACAAGTGGACTTCTGGTTTCTACATGTTTGCCTATGTCTTTGATTTCCAAATAGATTTGAGTCTGAAGCAATGAAACTATCAATTTTCCTGAAAGGAAAATTTTCTTGTAGGAAGAAAACCCTGACTCAACAATTTCAGAGTGCTGGCTTGGTTAAAATTCATTTTCTTGGACAAAATAGTGTAAGCTTTTGGAAGATATGTGAATCTATATATCACTTTATCTGGCTTGACTTGATGGGATAGTTGTTATGTACTAAATTATTTTTAATTAACATGGAATATTTCTTCATTTTGTTTGCTTTTTACTAAACAGGTATACATTAATCTTCTTTTATTCAAAGAACAACACAAACAGTGCTACAAACATTGCTACAAACATGCCTACAATTACAAACATAACAGATGTTGGAAGTTCAGAGACAGAATCTACACATGATAGCAATCACATAAACTGAAATTTCCCCCATAGTATTTACATGAAATTTTCTACAATTTCAAAATGGCGGGTTATAAACCAAGGAAAGCAAATTATTTCTTTTATAATGCTGTACAAAATTCCCAATGACCATATATTAATTGTGGTACTTCTTTCTCTACCACACTGTGTTTGAGAAAAAATTCAAAGGCAAAGACCAATTTTAATTACATTGGAAACAAAATGTTGCATAGCAAATTGTGTCTCAGGAGAAAAATTGGGGCTGCTTAATCAAAAAGGCAGTCTTTGCTGTATGCTTACAGACTTATGGATTTTTTAATTCACTTTTTCAAAATTTATTTTATATTCATCAGTAAAGCTAGTCATTTTGCTTCAAGGATGGCTAAAACAGAATTGGAAACCTTCCAGAAATCCTTTCTCTAGAAGAATTTCACTGCCATGAAGCAAAGAATAAGATCAATCATGCCTGCGTATGCAAACAGTATCACAAAGTTTGTGTTCTATTAGTTCTAAAAATATATTTGGTCCTTCTTAAAGAAACCCACTATTTATGGTGAGAGTACTTTTTCTCCTCATTTTCTCTTAAAACTTTGAACTTCTAATTCTTTTTACATTGATATGCTAAGTTAATATGTTAGTTAAATTAGCTCCTGTAACAAAATAAACATTTTTCTCCTATTTATTTTTGTCAGTTTAATTTGCAGGCCTTGAAATATTATTTCAAGTGTCAGCTATATGCATATTAGGAAACATTAGCATTGCTTAAAGCAAAAGTCATTAAGAGGATTTATATATTATGGAATTCTTCAACAAAGACAATTCAAATAATCAAGACTATATACAAAAGAAAGCCTGTTTATCCACTTCTAGATACTCTACACAAGGAAAAGCTTTCCCAATCCTGGCCAAATTTGAGGAATTTATGCCTTTGGATTACTAACTTTCTGAAGCTTATACAGAAAATAAATTCTAAGTAAATGTTTATAAAAACATTTTATTGTTATTTTTATGTGTTTGGTACATGTATTACAAATACCTTACTTTTTTTAGGAATTTAAGAAACTAACAACATTCTAGAATTTAAATTTAAATTACTTCTTATCAATATGTACATATACAATCCTAAACTCACATTGTCAAAAATAAAATTCACTCAACCAGAATGGTATTTCAGATCATATAGCATTTATTGTTTTAATTGCTTAATATCATTCATTTTATTGTACTCACAGCATGATAATTCCAGACAAAGCAATAGAAAATTGCATGCAGAAATTTTGACCTTTATTTTCATGGAGCAATAATCACACTATTTAAGAATTAATCTGCCAGAAAGAGTAATTTATTTTCAAAACTGTTTCTCAGAGACTAACTTTGCCATCTCAAGAAAATACATTGCTAGAAATAGAGGAACAGAAATGGCTGAGATTGACAGCTGGCCTGAGATTACTTGAAGAGCCAAGAAATTCCCTGCAGAAGCCCGGTGTTCCCAGTCCAGGTGGCAGATTTGAATACCTCTAATACTCCACTGCTGCTATTTTTCCAAAGTTTGTTTTGCCTTCACTTTTCCGTGATACCTCAGATGCACAAAGAAAGGATAAACAGATCAGTTCTATGGTTCCTATTTTCTGAAAACACCAGAGAAGGAATAAGTTATGGTCTGTGTCCAGATGTCCCCCCAAAGCCTCATGTGGTCCTGAGGGACAGGCTTTTCAGAGGCATCTGAATCTAAATTTGTGATTGCTTCATGGTCCGATGCTGGGATTAAAGGTGTAGGTGCCACAACTGCCCTAAAGCAGGGAACCTGCATACAGTGTAAGGGGAGGAAAGAGGCTTACTTTCCTCTCCGCTCTCATTGCTTTTGGTGTTTTCCACTGCCAGAAATGCTGCCACCCTGTCTTGGAGTCAGCTGATTATGGGCTGAAACCTCTGCACACTGTGAGCAAAATGAACCTTTCTGAGCCGGGGATATAGCTCAGTAGTGTAGCATCTGCCTGGCAAGTGCAAGCTCCTGAGTTTGATTCCCAGTACCAAAAATAAATAAATGAATAAATAAATAAATAAACCTTTCGTCCTTATCTTTGGGGGTGTTGGGTATTTTCTCTCAGCAAGGAAAGAAAAGTAACAAAGACAGAATGTACAAACCAATAATGAGAACGTAGGGGGTAAGCATTAAAGTACACCTATTCTAGACAAATGCTACTAAGATGATAATTTTAACAGAGCACAGGCAATGTTTTGCTACATTGTTAAACACAAAGATGATTTGCAAGCAGATAGCTGAAGTACAAATGATCTCATTGGGATTTAAAGTTAATTATCTGAGGAATGTAAATGAATCTGTAAAAGAGGAAAGATAAATCAGGATTATTGTATACTAAAATCACTAAAATGGATGGTCATTAAATTCAAACCTTTTTATTTCAATGAAAATATTTCACATTGTCATCAGTACAGTTATAAATCAGTCTTTTAAGTAACATATTCATACTCTTTCTACCAATTTACAGTTCAAATTTTAATAAATTTTATATGAAGCTTGTATTTACAATAAGAAAATTTCATAAAAGACATGATGTTATTTCTTAGTCACCTAAATTTTTATATGCCATCCAGGTTACTAAACTAAGTATATACAGAACTATTTAGGCCAACTCTTATTTTTTTATTTGTTAAGGATTTTTGAATCTATATGGGCACCATCCCTATGAAAATCTCACCGGGTCAGGTAGGTATATTTATCATCCCAGCACCACAGAAGTCCTCCATTTCTTTTCTTAACTATAAGCAAATGTTGAAACGATACTGTTTCATTGTCCTGATCTGTTAGAACTCCTGACTGAACTCAGTAGACACTTTGATCTTAAAAGAGAAGTGAGCCTAAAAAATAATTTCTTATATTATCCAAGTATCAGAGCTCTCTGGACATACCCTATAGATACTCTCACAATATCAACTTCATTTTTGAGTAATTTTTTAAAATATTTAACATACACTGTACAAATAATCTGGTTCCTAAATTTAAGGATTTAACACTTAAAGACCTGTGGTAGATTAGCGAATGGTCAGCTTGTAACACCCAGCTGAACTGAGTCAGTGTGGTTCTGGGCGCAGAAGGCACTTCCAATGTTGTTGCCAACAGTATAAAAGGAGAACTGGATGGGAAGATGTTATGTCGTTGATTCTCCTAAAGAAGCTTGTCACACCAGCTTTCCTAACATGAACTCAGCTGTTCTCATCCTCTGAGGAGCTCGAGTGCTCTCTTTCACCGAGGATGGCTGCGGTTCTTTAGCGGAGCTCTGGTCCTTATTTTGAGCGTTGCTTCCTGGCTCCAGCGTTAGTCTCTCAGCACGGTGGCCCAAATCCTTCATCCCACCGGCACAGACTTTCTTGCTTAACCCACTAACCTCTGGGTCTTCCCAGTGCAGATCCTTAACAGACTTGAATGAGGCATTGTTGTGGGCTCCAGTTTTCCAGCTGGACTCAGGGAGGACACTACTGTGGGCTCTAGGTTTTCAACTAGAGTTGTGCAGAACTTCGCCCTAGGATCTAGGCCCTCAGCGGGATTCTTTGGGTCTCTAGTGTGAACATATCCTGCACTCCTTTGTATTGGACATTTGGGGCAAATATTGTAAAATAATCCTATAAATTATGTGTCCTATGTTAAATATTTTCCTTCATAAACCCTAAGCTTATAAGGCATAAAAAGAATAAAGAACAGAGAAGACAAACAAGAAGAAGGAGAAGGAAAAGAGGAAATAGGAAGAGAGGAAGAGGAGGAGTCAGGAGAGGAGAGGAGAGGCTGGGACGGAAGGAGCAGTGTCACAAAGAGGAAGAGGAGGGAAGACGACACCCAAGAAGTGTGGGAGGGAAACAGAAGGTGTGAGAACACAGTGCTCTGAAGGAAAGGCTTTGCATTCAGATTTTGTTTGTGTAGCCTGCTGAAGTAAGCTGATGGTGAGGATTTCTTACACTGAAATAATACACTGAAATATTAGGAAAGGAACAAATTTGTTTGAGAGGAAAGCAAATTGCAGTAATTTAGCATGATTTTCTTTCACCAAAGAGTTACATTCTACTCTGACCTCACGTTCCCTCTGTCAGTAATCAATACAGATAATCCCAGGATCTCCCCACACGTGACAGAATGGAGACAGCTGCCATGGAGCTCAGCCACCCTCATTAGTTGCACATTTGATGACTTTTGAATATCCCAGGAACCTTGATATTATTAACTGACATCCAAGCACAATAAACTTCTTCCTTCGGGCCTTTGCTGGCATGCAGAGACTTGACTGCCTGTCCAGCTTCTCCCAGATGCCTCTGCCTTCATGCATTCTCGGGTCCCAGTCACTCCTGTCCATCTATGCTGCATGAAAATATTTATGAAGACCATGTTTCCAATGTGTTTATCTCCTGCTAAGAGCTTCTCTCAGTGGTGAGGAAATTGATACTGATGACATCACTCCAGAACAAAGACTGACCACATCAAGCATTTAAACCTCAATAAGGCAGCTGTGGTATGGCCTTCCTATGTCTTGGAATTTCTCATTTCTTCTCAACATCAAGACTGTAGCCTATTGTTCTCATGAATATATATTTTCAATTAGATAAATGTGATAATTTTCATATCTTACCAACTTCTAAACCAACAGAATAATGATATGAAAGTGGAAGTGCCATAGGAGATAAAGTAAAGCAGAAGAGACTGACAAAACAGAATTACTAGATATAAGAGAGTCACTATGATTACTGTAATTTTGCCTGATTTTGTCTTTAAGTGGGCCACTCTTTAAGGTAAATCCGTGATGCTAATTAAGGTAAAAAAACTAATGGTTTACACCAAATAAGTTTCATCTCACTAAATATAACTTTATGGAGAGTAGTTAATTACTCACTGGCACAAAAAGTATTTTAATATCAATTTGATAAGAAGGAAATTGTCATTTAAATTGACATTTTAAAATAAAGAATCGCTATAAAAGATAAAGGTATAATATCTTTGAAGGTATTTCCACAGGTAGGAATTTTGACTACTTAGCATATGTATTTTTCCTCCTGGAGATCTAACTTAATACCTAGACAAAATATTTTTACTCTAATATAGAGAAATGGATAGGTAACAGGCCCATTAGACCATCTGTCCAATATTAAATTTCTTCAAATATAAAACACCTCTTTTTGACAGAAGATTGCCTGTTTTCAATTCATGATTTCATTCTTAAACTTGCCCCTTGTGTAGAGAGTCTATCCCGTGTATAAAATGAAAGGCATATGCTTCAGACACGGAAGGAAGCTGAACTGTTATCATGCTATGACATTTTAAGTGTCATTGATTGTCTCACCCACATGTATTGTTATGCATGTACCCTACAAGATACTTGGAAAATAAATGCTAGCTAAATCTCAGGATAAGACAGCCCAACGCAGTTGTCATTCGACTATGGGCTGAAGAGAAGATTCGAATAAATTCAAATAGAATTCTGTCTTGGAAACCTATTCTTAGTTTTGCAAAGAGAGAATGCACACCCAGCAGATCCCCCATCATTTTCTGAATCCGTATTATTACCTAATTATGTAAGATCCTTTTGTATAGCAGAAATAAGCTGTGGAAGGAGCCACAGCTGCCACTGAGGGTTTGAACTCAGGTCACCTGGTGATTAAAGTCATCTGTGCCCTATAATATAATATTTTAGCTTTATGAGGCTTTGGGATTCAGCAGAATTCTCTCATCATTTTTTCAACATAATGCCAAGCACAGAATGTTGCTTTAAGATTATTACTGTCATTTACCAAATAATTAGGGCCAAGAACATAAGTGCCAAATTTTTAAAGTATAGCTTTTTCACTGTTTTAACCTTGAATTTTTCAATATTATATCCAAGTGTCACAGATATATCCTTGAATACCTGTACGCTACATGAAAGATTGTTTATCAATCTAGAAATTATTTTTGTATCAGATCATATGTGAATTAAATATAATTTGCTTGTATGGATCTTTCACTTACATTTCTCAGATACTCTTGATTCTTTCAGATGCAAAATCCATGATAGGGGCTAGGTGTGGTAGTGCATGCCTATAATCCCAGCACATGGGAGGCTGAGGCAAGAAGATCTCACCCGGAGTTCAAGGCCAGCCTGTGCTATATGGTAAGATCAAGGCTGTCATGAACTATACAGGGAGACCCTATCTTAAAAAATATCATAGGGTTTTTAGGTATCTGTCTCAGGAATAATGGTTGCATGAATTCCTTCACCCTCACGTTACATTTTCACTAATTACCTTGATCATCTAATCTGCAGTGCCCATCTAATCTGCATTACACTGTTGAAACACTTTATTTACTTACAGTTACTGTACTTTCCTAGAGATTAATTATTTAGTCACTCAAAAACATTTTTGGTATTCTCTAAATTGTATCCATGAATTCTACAAGTTTATATTTTACCTTTTTTGTTTGTTTGTTTGTTTAACAATAAATAATGGACAGAATTAAGTATTCTAAAAAGATATTCATATTGCACTTTGGGTAGTTTTTATTTGGCCTGGTCTTTGTGTACTATTCTCTCATTGCTGAAACAAAATATCCAACACCAAAAATTAATGAAGAAAAGGTTTATTTAGCTCACAGTTTGTGGAGGTTTCAGTCTGTAATCAGCTGGCTCCAAAGCAGGGTGGCAGGGCATAGGGGCAACACTTCAAGCCGACGAAAGACAGCAAAATCAACAGAAGCAAAAACGGGAGAAAACAAGCCTCTTTTCCACCCTATACCACAGGCCGGCTATCTGCCCACACCCACAGCACTCCACGCCCTCCTCTGCCACAAGCTGAGGATGTGCACAGAATAAGGACCCCAGTCCCCTGCTGAGTCACTTAGTCACTTAGACACTTGAACTTCTCAAGTTGACTAGTGTATGAACTATAACAGCCCTAGTAACCCAATCCTACATTCTTCCATTTGTCTCATTAGTGCATCTAGTAAGATCAAGAGAAGAGCCAATGAAACGTTATTTTAGCAGCTTGGTGCTATTCACAAGAAATTTGAATTTGATTATATTTGTCATATAAGCCACAGAGACATTTAGATCTTTTCAGATATTACATCAAAGGTATTGAATAAATTCATGTTACAAATGTGACTTATGTAATATAAAATTAAAATAATATCTTTGACATTCTTTCTTCTCACAATAAGCCTATTTTAGATGTCATTAAAAATAGCTTCGATCCTGAGAGAAATGTTTTATAGAAATTCACTGGCAAGCTACCCCTAACAATCCTAGCTTTGTTCAAAATCTTTTTGCTTGTTATTCATTAATTGCTGTTTTCTTTTTTTTCTTTTTTTTTTTTTTGGTGGTAGTGGGGATCAAACTCAGGACCCTGTGCTTGCTAGGCGCTTATTCCACTGAGCTATATCCCCAGCCCCTAATTGCTGTTTTAACCTTACCACTATTGTGACTCCATTTGAAATGTTAGCTTGGGGGGCTGGGGATATAGCTCAGTGGAATAAGCGCTTGCCTAGCAAGCGCAGGGTCCTGAGTTCGATCCCCAGTACCGCAAAAAAAAAAAAAAAAAAAAAAAAAAAAAAAAAATGAAATGTTAGCTTGACCAATCCCTAAGGTGGTTTCATATTGTATTTTTTATGGACTCTCGTCCTACAATGTTCCAGATGAGCTCTACACTAACTATGGTGCAGTAAAAATAAAGTCTATCAATTATTTCTTGAGAATTTGTCATTGAAATTGAATCATCCTTATTAATAGAATGGTGGAAATAGAATTGGGCATGTGTGACTTCTGAGTTTTGAAATTTGTAAATATTGAGGAAAAATATTACATAGTACGTATTTCCCTTGTGATAGTCAAAGATTATATATGCTCCTAATAAAGTTACATTCATATTAACAAATTATAGAAATTAAAATCCTTAAAGTTTGTAAGTTGTAAAATAATATAAAACCACTCGTTATAAAAATTCTCAATTTGTTCATAAGTGGCTTTGGGCAAACTGTAAAAACATTTTCCTTTATGCATTTCCAAAGATGGAAACTGTTTGCCCTTCTCATATAACTGGATAAGTAGCAAAATGTCCCTTTCATCATGCTGCAAGGTTTATAATAAATCTGACTCTTCATGCTCTATAAAGTAAAACTGGTACATTCATTCTGTGTAAAGCATTTTAGCACTCCAAATTGTCAATTACTTAATTGTAAAAGAGAGAAGAGACAAGGCAATTATAATCATTATTTCCCTGTAGCAGTTGAAATTGTGAAACCTTTTTTCCAAAGCAGCCCTGATCTCCACAATACACACCACCTAAACAAGGCCTAAGAAAGACGTATGTGCAAAGTGCTAGTGATGTAGAATTGTGTATACAGCAGAGTACACATAACTTTAGAACATATCTGTGATTTAAACATTAGAAGCCTAAAAAAAAAAACCCTTCTATTCCAAAACAACTAAAATGTGCTAGTAATATTTTTTAAACATTTCTAAATGCACTGTGTGCTGTGAGAAATCAAGGAAAACATTAAAACCCAAAAACATGAATTAAAAACTATATATTGCATTAGTGAGAAAGCATGAAATCTATCATTCACTTCAAAAGTATCTGCCAAAATGCAGTAATTTGGGACGTCCTACCTGATGACATACCAGGCACAAAGAAGGATTCAGGACCCAGAGTCAGGTAAGGTAGAGGTTCTGACAGTATGCCTCCAGAAACACAATCTCCAGTGGGTTTCAGGGTTGTTGCAGGAGTGGTACTGAGCTATCACACAGTGATATAGCCATGCCAATTGCTGGAATCAACAGCTAGCTAATTGGTTGGTACTTGTGCCATGTCATTTGTCAGATACATAGGAATGTTATGCATGTTCTTTTTTATTGCAAAGGGAGCACTAAAAAATTGACAGTAACAAAATGCAAACAACAAATACTACTTTTTAATACTTATGCTGAATGAAGAAGAAATCCCAAATCAGTAAAAATTCCTGAGTAGCAATAATTCCCTCTACAGGTCCCTAAATTACCAGTGATTTGAAAAGTTGATTTTTTCTAGAGAAATATATTTTCAAACAAGTATTACAGGTAAAGTTCTAAAGAACACTTATGTACCTTGGAAGTAAACAAACAAAATGGAACAAGGCACCACCGAAGGAAGAGAACAAGACACGACAGTGTAGCGCACCTGTATAGATATGAAATACTGATATTAAATGCTAGGAAAATCGTATATTGAATATATGTGCATGTGTTTCTGGGTATGGTTAATGGATTTAAATGGAAAATAGACATAGTGTGTCTGGATTGAATATAGGAGTAAACAATGGAAGATTTAACCGGGGTTGTTTAACAAAGAACCAAAGATAATATCTAGTTATTAAAAAGTAAAATAAATGAAAGCAATAATTAAATGAATAGTTCAAAGTAAGGCAGATTTGTGGTAGGTGAAGAATTAGGAAATCAGAAGTTAGAGCTAAAGGAAATACAGAAATACCCAGGCTACATCTCAGAGACATAGTAATAGAGAAATCTACAGGAGGCAGGCGAAAGCACCTAAAGACAAAGAGCTCACCGCATTTATTGAAGCAAAACGAAGACAAAACGAAGATGAAACACATCTTGAGACAATGTCAAGCGAGTATTTTCAAACAATGAAACAAATAATTCTTCAAAGTGGAGAACCTTAAATGAAAACATCAGAGCATGTCAAGGTCAAACTGAAAACACACATTTACACACACACACACACACACACACCGTGAAAAATGCCTAAATTTATCCCAAGAGACACTGTTTCCTACAGGTTTCTCCTGGGCAAGAGCAGCAAAACCCTAAAACCATTAGATAATGAGATTATAGAACTAAAAGACAAAAGGACGCACCCTACAGCTCTTTACAAGAAACAAGAGAGTGTTAAGAATGACAAAATTGAGAAACCAAACTAATGCTATAGAGGCACAAATGGAATTTCTACATACTATGCTATAGTTTAACAAAGTTTTATTGAAAGTAGTTTAGAAACATGGGATGTAATAGAGGAAGTGACCATGCTTAAATATGCTAGTTTTGTTTCTAAAAAGTGGATATTAATATCTTATTTAAAAGACTGAGTTAAGGTACTGGATAACAGTCATTAAATTCTAACAGTAGATAAGTTCTTTTAAAATTCATGAATCATTTGGACAGCAAAGCTATTAAATGTGGACCTCTTTTAGTATGTGAAGATAAAATTCTAGGGGGAATCTTTTTCAATAAAGATAACCAAAAAAGTAAAATATAATTCTAATCCATTGCAAATACTTGAAAAATAAACTAGAAGACATCAGTAAAAATATATCAGCAATTTCAATAAATGTCAATGGACTGAACTTTCTGATTAAAAGGCAAATACTATTAAATAGGTAAAAGCTAAAAATCAGGAAAATACACATACACTGTACAAGAGTCATCTAAATGATAAAAACTCAAAGCACTGAGAGAACAATAAAAACCAGCAAGAAAAAGCACCCAAAGGTAGCTGATTTGCCATTTAGTACCAGACAAATGAGTAATCTAGGCAGAAATGCATTGCTAGGGTAGAAAAGACCACATCCATGTGATTAAAATATCAGCTCAGTTGGAGAATTACAACAATCCGAATCTTTGATGTATCTTGGTTTAATACACGTTAACCAGAACTTGGGATGATCTTTAGGGAAATGTGCACAAATTCACTTATCTTAGTTCAAGATTTTCTAACTATAACGTAATTGGTGGATAAGGCAGGAAAGCAACCAATATGCCTCTAGGATGCTTGAACAACGTACGTATAAAGCATGTCTTAGCTGACAAATGTAAAGCCCAGAACTCACTTGTTGCAGCGGACAGTTTCCTACTTCACATGGATCAAGACAGACCATAGCATGAGACAAACAAACTTCTATAGATTAAACTATATCATATTCTTTGTCCTTAAGGCAATTAAGTTAGAAATAATGTCTTAAAAATTAAAGAAAAAAAGTTTAAATATCCCAGGCTTCAGAAAATGAACCAAGACACAAATAAAACAGTGTTAATGGCAATAAATATAAAAATTATAGGATACACCAAATTTTACCTACTATAAAACATACAACCATAAAGTCTTGTATTAGAAAAAAAGTCCTGAAAATTATAAATGCAAATTTTCAAACTCAAAACTTAAAAAATACTATAAAAAACAGATTAATAAAAAAGAAAAGAACATACAATTAAAAATTAGCTAAAAGTTGATCATCTGAAAGCACTAGTAACTCACTGGTAAAATTATTAAAAACAAAAGAAGTGGCAAAACTTAGCACTATTAGCTAGTAAGGTGGCACTTGCCTGTAATTCCAGCACTTTGGGAGGCTGTGTCAGGAGGATCACACATTTAAACCCAATCTGGGTAGAGTAGAGAGACCCTATGTTAAAATTTAAAATATAAGAAAGGCCTGGGGATGTACTTCATTGTGAACATTCTCAGGTCAATCTCTACTACAAAAATAGTCAGCAGAGGAAGAGAAAAATTAGACCTCAAATATAGATATTACAAGCAATAAAAAGATAACAAATGATGGTTTTTAGATAGTAAAACATTAATCATGACAATTTAAACAATTTATATTAAATATAATTTTCATACACTGAAAGATGAACACATGTATGGACATGAGCAACACCTTAGTTAAATATATTTCTACCAGGAAAAACATAAACTGGTGGTTTTCTAAGTGAGGCTTAGCAAACATTCAAGATGAAAATAATTTCAATAGCCTACTAATTCATCAATCACAAATAAAATTTAGAAATATCTATAAAAGTAAGTGCTGTAACTTATTCAATAAAGTTACCAGTTTATTACAGTAACTAAAAAAGAAAATCAGGAGGGAAAAGGATGACCAAACTCATGAGAACATGCATTTATGTGTGAATATGGATGCAGGAGGGGCATCACCTTATTTTCATTATAAAGATCTGCTTTATTAAAAATAGAAAACAACATTGGATTATCTGGTCATCTTAAAGTAAGAAATGTATCTTATATTTCCTCACTAGAAGGCATTTTTTCTATTATCTGTACATTTTCACTAAGATTTACTTTTAAGGGTCAGGTAATAAATCCATAAATAAATGCAGGCTGCAATGAAAGAAAGTGCATAATGTATAAGTACAATTGTAAAGCATAAGATTAATTTTAAAAAAATCATAATCACTGGGCTATGTAATATATTTGAACAGAAATGTAAGAATTACTTGTAGCAGTGGAAAGTAAAAGTTCTTGACCATACTACATACACTAATTTCAACTACAGAAGTGTTGAGTGTAAAAATACTAGACAAAAATTGGAAGCTTAACTCTATGGTTCTTACACATTTAGGGAAGCATAAATATATTGACAATGTGTATTTTAGTTTTTAAATAGTTCTTTGGCTGTAGTCACTGTTTTACATTGGCTAACATAGACTCTATATATAGAAATAAAGTAGATTCAACAAATTCTATAGCATATTTAAAATTGAAAATAATTTTAGGTAGTATAAAATTGCAAATTAGAAGAAATGGGTCCAAAAATGAACATACCGGTGAGTCGTTAAGTATATTTTTATATGTAAAAATATCTGTATATATTTTCAGAATAATATATCAAGAACCAGGAACTGAGCTGTTAAATTACTGAAAATGAATACATTTTGGCATTTATCCTGAAACTTAATTCTCTTCAAACTTTTGTCCATAGTAAATAGGCTTTGGTATAGTCATTAAAAATAGCAATACAGGAGCAGCTGCTGTTTTTATTTTTCTAATTTAAAATGACTGCATTAAATTTTACTTTATGAATGTTACATAAGAATAACCAAAAGCAGACATAGAGTACAAAAATTCAACACATTTCTGACAATTTCTGTTTGTTTCTTTCAAATTAACTACACATAATTAATACCTATCAGGTGTAAATGCTCACATTTATCTCACTTCTAGCATTTAGTAAACTGATTTCCTTTTGTAATATCAGCTTTGTTAGAAGAACACGAACTGCAACAGGAATGACAAATACCTGGACATTTCACTGGCACTCCTCCCGCTGTGCTGGGAGCACAGTACTAATTCACAATTAAATTCTTCCCCACTGAGCCCAGAACTGCTCTGTTGCCTCCTAGTCAGGAGCTCCATCCTGCACTAAAACGAACAAGCTCTTCCCTAGAGCCATGGAGTCTGAGCTGCACCTCACACCAGCAGTTCATTAAATAGTTCTGGGGTCTTTCCAGATACTTCGATCCTTTCCAGGACTCCTGATGCTTTCTGTGTCAACCGCGTGAGCCCATTCCTATGTCTCAGAAGATGCCAGTGACCACTACAGAGAGCAGCGGCATTGGGGTGATAGTCAGGCCTCTCTTTGTAGAATAACACCAGCTGAAACTTCCTAGTGAACACTCCTGTCCTCCCAATTTACCCCATGAAGGTATGTAGGTAAGTAAAATTAAAATCTAGTTGGACATGTTGAGAATGTACTTATTGCCAAATCTTGGCCATTTTTGACTGACATCAGCATATGCTTTTTGAAAGCAATGTTTCCTAAGTTTTTGAATGTTACAGTTTACACACACACACACACACACACACACACACACACACACACACACACTCCCCAAAACACATTTAGTCAGAGAATAAGGCATACCATGTTTTCCCATAAAAGGATAAATCAAACCTAATAGAGCAATAAATATCATCACAATGGGTTCATGAAATGAATGATAATTTAATATTTTTAAAATGACATCACCTGAGGATACTGGACAACTTGTACATTAAATTGTGCCTTATAAATATCCATTTTGCTAGGAGCTGGTGAAATTTCACTACTGGGTCACAGATCTATTTGGCATGAAAACACAAGCACTTCCAGGTCAGAATACTACCAATGATATTTACTCAAGAGAAACCACTTTTGAGATTTCCACTCAGATTTGCTACTTGCTGATTTCTCTTCCCTTTAACCCTCAATCTACTATGTCACAACTTTTAAAATTCAGACCACATTGATTTCTACTCAGGTTGTCATCACATCCATATCTGCAAAGTTCAATGGGATATTTACTGATGGGTTAAAGCTTTCATCAAAACATTTACAGTGCTTAGAGATTTCCAGAGTAGACAATCAACAGAATTACTTCAATTAGGTAATTACTTGCAAGGTACGTTTAGGTATTTACAAGTATGATTGTAAGAGCTAGTCTCAGATCACTGGGAAAAAGTGTTCCCTTCAAACCCATCTCTCTTTGAAACTAGTGACAATCAAAAGAGCAAAGCAACTCAGAGTGTTAAAATTCATATTGTTCATGCCAAAGTACCCAGAGATATACTGAGATACTATAAAAAGCAGACACAGCAACCTAGAGCTGTGGGCATGATAACGTGGCATCTTCCAAGACTACTGATTGTCATACTACTGAATGTAGCATATAACCATAACACAGCCACCAAAGGCCAATGACTTTGAGAGACAATCATCTAAATAGATTTGCTTAGATAATAATCTCATTTCTTGATTACATGCTGTTGTTACACTTACAAATAAAACCAATGAGCAGAGTAACGAATCTCCACCTTAACACCATTAGCAAGGTTCAGATATCTCCTCCAGAAAATGCAAGTACTCCAGAAAATTGAATCCTAACTCAAAGCAGATGTAGTAGTCAAATTATAGATCTACCCATTATGGGAAAGATTTCTTTTAACAAAACAAAAAACAGGAAACAGCATCTCTCACTACAAAAGTGTGTACCCAGTAGTCCTCCCACTTCTGCGGGGCCTGTGTTCTGTTCCAGAACTCCAAGACAGCGCCTGAAACTGCACATAGGACTCAGCCATACATATATTTATGGCAAAGTGTAATTAAAAACCAGAAATAGTAAGATTAATGATAACAGCACAATAATACAGAGCAACTATAACATGATAGTGTACTGTAATAAAACTTACATGATGTGGTTTCTCTAAAAATATCTTAGTGTGGAAATCAATATAGAGATTCCTCAAAACCTAGCAACCCAGCTATTCCCATTCTGAGTATCTTCCCAGAAGAGCTAAATGCATCATACCACAGTGATATATGTGCACCCGTGTTGATAGCAGCACAATTTGTAACAGCTAAATTTTGGAAACAATCCAAATGCCCATCAACTGAGGAATGGATAAGAAAGATGTGGTCGTACAAGTGAATTACAAAAACTGAATAAGGAAGATATAAATATTCTAAATAACCCAATACTTGTCAATTAAATTGAAAATGTAATTAAAAAATCTATCAACAAAGAAAAGACCAGGTCCAGTTGGGTTCACTCCTGTTAAATTATGCAAGAAATTTAGAGAAGACCTAATACCACTAAAGCTGAAACTCTTTAATGAAATTTAAAGGGAAGCAATATTTCCAAAATCATTCCTGGAAGCAAGCATTATCCTGATACCTAAACCAGAAAAGTGTCCAATCACAAAAGAAAACTACAGACCAATCTCCCTAATGAGTATAGAGGCAAAGGTCCTCAGTGTGATACTGGCAAAGAGAACGCAGCAAATCATTAGGAAGGTTATACACCATGACCAAATAGAATTCATCCAAAGATGCAGGGATGGTTCAATTTGACCAAATCAATACATGTCATACGCCATTGTAACCCAACCAGGGACAAAAAACATGTGATTTTATCAATAGATGTAGAAAAGCATTTGACAAAGTCCAAAGCCCATTCATGATTAAAAAAAAAAAAAGCCTTACAGGAGATTGTAATAGAAGGTGTTTACCTCAAACTGATAAAAGCCACCTATGCCAAGCCAACAGCTGCCATCATACTAAGGGGTCGAAACCTGAAAGCTCTCACTCTAAAATCAGGAACGAGACAAGGATGTCCACTATCACCACTTCTCTTCAATATCGTTCTTAAAACATTAGCCAGAATAAGTAGATAAGAGAAAGAAATAAAAGCAATAAAATCAGAAAAGGAAGAAGTTAAATTATCATTCTTTGCAGATGACATGATTCTCTACATAGAAGACCCCAAACTTCATCAAAATCTTCTAGATTTAATAATCAAATTCAATACCAGAGCTGGATACAAAGTCAATGCTCGAAAAGCAAAGGTTCTTCTTACTTCTTCCAGGTTCTTCCACTAGGCAGCCAACACAACGTTCAGAGATGCGAGTCTGGCTTATTTCACTTATGAGTATGGTCTCTAGTAACAGTAAATAAGGTCCAAAAGGTACAATCGATATTGTGAAAGGGAAAGAAACTGCTCAAAAGGAAAGGGCAGCTGGGGTGGGGGAAAGGAGAAGTGAAGGAAAGGGAGAAAATTACCCATATTCAAGATAGCTAATGCAATTGTACTACTAATTTCTATTAATTCATTTAAAGGAACAGTTACTGCTTATATTGTTAGATCAATTCAGCACGTCTACATCTGGTAATCTGAGCAACTACGTTGAAGAGAAAGGGGTAGAAATCTTGAAATAGGTGTAGGCAGTTACTTCATGAGCAAAACCCAGCCTGCATGGGAAACTGCAAAGAATAAACAAATGGGATATCCTCTTATTAAACAGCTTTTGCACAGCAAAAAAAATTACCAACAAAGTGAAAAGATAACCCACAGAGTGGAAAAAAATATTGTCAGCTGTCCCACAGACAAAAGACTACTGTCTAGAGGATATAATGAATTGAAAAGAAATCAGAGCCCACAAATTCAAAGACCCAATCCCAAAGTGGGGATCTGAGGTGAATATGCACTACTCAGTTGAAAATATAAGATTGGTAAATAAGTAGATGAAAAATTGTTTGACATCATTGACATCTGAGAGACGCAAATTTTAAAATAACCAGTGAGATTGCATCTCTCCCCAGAAAGAATGGACATCATCAGGAAATCAACCAGTAACAAATGCTCGAGGAGCTGTTGGGGAAAATGATCCATTTTCCACTGTTGGTGGGAGTGTTGACTAGTACAACCACTGTGGAAATCACTGTGGAGAGTCCTCCCAAAACTAAGATGAGCAATCCCATATGATCCAGCTATTCCCCTTTCTGAGTATTTTCCCAGAAGAATTAAAAACATCATACCTCATCAATATATGTGTTCCCATGTTTAAAGCAGCACAATCTGTATAGCTAAGTTTTGGAAACAACCCAAATGCCCATCAAATGAGGAACAGAAAAACAAAACAAAACAAAACAAAACAAAAAAAACAAATGAGGAACAGATGAAAAAGGTGTGGTATTTTAATTCAATGGAGTACTACTCAGCCATAAAGAAGGATAAACTTCAGACTTTTATAGGTAAATGGATACAACTTGAGATCATACTCATAAGTGAAATAAAGCAAAGTCACATATGTGAACATTATTCTTTTCTCCCTAGTGTGAGAAGCTGAAAGAGTAAATAAGATACAAATGTACAACAGATACTGTGAAATGAGAAAAAACTATTCAAAAAGAAAGAGCAACTGGGATGGGGAAGAAGAGAAAAGAAGGAAAGGAAAAAAAAAATATATATATATATATATAGTACCAGGAATCAAACTCAGGACCTTGCACTTGCCAGGCAGGCACTTGTGTCACTGAGCTACATCCTCAGCCCTTATGTAAATATACATAAGATAGTTATACTACTAATTTCTCTAAATTCATTGAAAAGAAATGTTTCTGTTAATATATTTGGACAATATTTCATGCCTATGTCTTACATTCTAGCAACTACTCTGAAGATAACTGTATGTAATGTATTAACCATTGTTACTTCTACAGCCATACCACTCTGAACACACCTGATCTCATTTGATCTTGGAAGTGAAGCAGGGACAGACCTGGTTAGCTCTTGGATATGAAACCACTGTTACTCTCCTAGTACCTTGTTTTGAATTTTTGTTTCATTGTGTTTATATACAATGGAGTACTATTCAGCTACAAAGAAGGGTAAACTTGAGTCATTTATAGGTATATGGATTCAACATTCAACCTGAGACCATACTTATAAATGAAATAAATCAGACTCATATGTATAAACATAGTATTGTCTCCCTGATGTGAGAAACTGAAACAGTAAATAAAGACCAAAATGTACAACAGATATTATGAAAGGAGAAGGAATTGTTCAAAAGGAAAGAGGAACTAAGATGGGAGAAATGGGAAAGAAAGGAAAAGGGAAAAGATACAAGAGTTATACTACTAATTTCTCTTAGTTCATTGAAAGAACAGTTTGTGCCAGTATCATCTGGAGATGTTTTATGCCCATATTTTGCACAGTACTTCGAAGATAACAGTGTGCAGTGTATTAACTATGGTTGTTTTCCTATTATTTTGTTATGAAAATTTATTTTATCTTTTCCATATGGTAAAAAGAAATCTTAGTAGCCATCTAGGTTCCACACTGACTATTTCAGTAGTGCTTGTGTTCAGACCACTCTGATTTTATTCCACAGTAGCCTAAGCACAGAAGCACAGTGAGGCTGGGGATTTGGATATGACAAAGAGAAGATTTACAGTACTTCCTTTAACTGAGCAGGTGAAAGTTCTTGATTTACAAAAAGAAAACTCATATACTGATATTATAAACTGTACAGGTAGAACAAAACTTTATCCATAAAATTATTAAAGAAAAAGAAATCCACACTAGTTTTGTGTCCATTTGACCATCAATAACTAAAACTACAGCCAGTTGTGTGTGTGTGTGTGTGTGTGTGTGTGTGTGTGTGTACATACATGCTTGTGTGGTCAGCAACACCATAAATGAAATCAGAAGAACAACTATAGAACAAGAGGAAAGTTTAAAACATATATAAATCAAAAATGGAAAAAAATCATTGTTAATATACAACAGCTTTTGACAAATTAATAAGAAAAAGATAATCTTGTAGAAAAGAGTAAATGAATACCTAATTTGCAGAGAGCAATGTACATGTCTGAGAAATGTATGAATTTGTACATTTCAGCACAGCAATCTAGTACTCAATAAAGCACTAATTAAAAAGGCAAGAAATACCCATTTTATCCACTGTATAGACTAGGTGTGAAGAAAAGAGTTAACATTCTCCATTGGCATGGATGACAAAATTGGGTGTTCTGACATGTTTTTTGTGTAAGTGTGATGAACTACAGTCATTTTAGAAAGTAATACATCATGGAAATGCAACTTTTAGCATAGTAATGCCATTTTTGAGAAACCATCTCACAGATATAAAAGTATCAGCAAAAAGCTTCTATATTCAAGAATATTTATTGTGGCATTAAAAAGCAAAGCAGAAAAGAAAGCAACTGGAATTTTATCAAGAGGAAATTAAATATCTTAATTATGCAATTATACTATGAAATATTCTAGGACTATTTTGGAAGTGTGTTTAAGATATGTTTGAATAATTAACAAATCAATAAATACAAGTTACAGAGCAGCATCTTGTTTATGCTTTTACAATAGATACTTAAATGCCAGCATAATATTTTAAAAATTATACTGTACAGAGAAGACTCCACATATTTATTGAGCTTTATATGCATATAAATGTGTTCTTTGACAATAACTACATAAGGTTACAGCAGCAAAAATGAAGAAATGGATAAAATTTAAAACATATGCAACTGATAAGACCTTCAGTATTGTATTATATTATATATCATAACATATTATAGCATACTATATCTTTATTATAGTTTTGCTGATCATCTCAGAAGAATTGTTCCAAACTTTTAATGGGTGTCCACAGCACTGCATGCATAAGAATCCCCAGCAGTAAACAGAGACATAGTTAGGCTATTTCCACAGGAAATGCTTACACTGGTGAGCATTTTTGGGGTTTAGGGTTTGTGAATGTGACTGAGTCTACATAGGTGTAACTCTTCCTTCATGGGAGAGTTTCTATTCAACCAAGAAAGATACATGAAATCGGAATACGAATATAATAATTTGAAATATAACTCTTATCAGAATAAAATATAAATGTTGATGTTTTTAACCATGAGGAATAACAACCTGGTGCAGTGTTACACAGCCATGAACCAAGCACTTAGGTAGACTGAGAGGCAGGAGGATTACAAATTTGAGTCCCAACTGGGCAACCTACTAAGATATTATGAATAAAATAAATAAAAAGGTTGGAGAATGTAGCCGACCTGTAGGGAGCTCCTGGTTTGATGTACAGAACCACAAAAAAGATAAAGTAAAAATACAATAAAAAGTAACTATTACTTAAAAATTTTTTTTTGGTACCAGGAATCAAACTCATAACCTCAGGGCTGCCAGGCAAGCACTTATGCTGCTGAGCTATATTCCCAGCCCTATTTTAATATTTTGAAGAAATTAGATTACTGGAATAGTTTCTAATTAGCAATTAACTAAATCAATAGCAGCAATTAACTAAATAGTTACTCCTATTTTGATAGACTAAAGAATCTGAAATCTGTACGTTTCCTACAAAATCACATTAATATTAATGGAGCATAAAACCATTATTATCAAGCTGCTTGACTAACAGTTAAGCCCAATATTTAAAATATTAAATATGAAATATATCTGAGCCTTGGAAGCGCCCCTTCTGCCACGTTTCCATGGCTTACAAACTCCTCCGTACCATTCTTTCCACCCCTGGGTTATGTCAGTGCATTTGCCCAGCACTGCTGAGGTCTGAACTCTTCTGCCTGGTTTTAGGTGATTACCTGTCTATGCAATGATTGATGAGGTGTTCCCCTTACACTTTTAAAGAAAATGTCATTTCATACCCTTCATTTTCAGGTTCTTAAAGGCACGTTATTGCATTTTGCCAAATACTGACAGTAGATTCTATTGCTCCGCTGCAGTGTTTTTAACATCTGCGTTCATAACCTCAGAGTGATCACTGAGTTACGCCAGTCTTATTCAGATACATGCAGCACTTACACATTCAACTCTGAAAAATACATTATTGCAATGAGTTGTCCGAATAGAGAAGTATTTCACTAACGTTCACAGAACATACAGAATATTTAACAGCAGAAATGATAGTCATATTTTCTGAATGGTACCACAATATAGCCCTTCATTGCTGGACTGTGATTATTGTAACAGTGGTTGGAACATGGGAGTTATTCATGTATTGGGAAAGGTTTCAGTTATGTTATGGAAAATAAACTTTAGTTGTAGAGAATACAAAACATATAAATAAAATGCTACAGAAGATGGTTTACTGGTAAAATAATAGAACAATATATTACACAGGTCACTGAGAGGCAAAAATTGTTAAATGGTGTGAATATATTAAAAATATATACATCCCTATCATGGCACTTCAGACATGAAAATACTGGTATGTGGGCTGTGTTGCTGAAAGCTCCTTTGGGCAGCCTCCCACACATGCTATCATAAGTACAAGGCCTAGCCATCGGTCTTTGGAACCAAGAGCACACATTTCTACCTGTGAAAACTCGTGCAGGATAGAAAGTTGCCTAACCCACGAAAAATATGAAAAAAACAAAATCCCATGAAAATGACTAAATTATGATGGGAGGTAGCATCAAAAGGTCATATTAAGAGTTAGAGAAATTACTATGATACATTTACAGGCTAAGTTAACTGGAAAGCATACATTATAAATAACAAACTGTGAATCAAAAAAGGATACACAAATCAAATATGTGTTGTTAGTATTATTTTCCTATTTCCTCCCTATCCTTGGTAACAAATTAATCATGCTTAATGAATCCTCTCCCATGTAGTGTGAAACTCAGAGTAAGGACTTGATTATAAAGTACAAATTTGTGTATCCTGATACTTTAAGATGCACTTTGCAGTTAGTTAAGTAATATTACAGGAGTTGGGGGTGAGACTGACAATTAGTTTTGGCTCCAGACCACCGTGATGGTTAATATTAAATGTCAACTGACGGGGTTATGGAATAATATCTACAGAACAGGCATAGCATTGCTCCCGGTTATGTCGTTGGGAGTGCACTTCAGACAGCTTCTCATTGCTGAAAAACAAACTTAGCAATAACAAAGTAAATGAGGAAAGGTGTATTTGGGCCACAGTTTGTAGCTGTTTCAGTTCATGGTGTAGTCAGTTGGCTGGAATGCAAGATGGCGTGATGGAGGGGCGTGGCAGAGCAGAGCTGCTCACAACATGCCATCCAGGCAACAGCGAGGGTAAGGGGAGGATGTGGGAAGGGAGATAAACACTCCCAAGCCACAGCCTCAGACGCCTGCCTCTTCAGACCAGTTCCAGCTGCAAATCAGCTATAAACCGCTGTAATCTGCTCGCCTTCCAAAATCCCCACCTATAAGGTCATGAAGCTCTTGAGGGACATCTCAATATAAGTCATAGCAGAATGCTTTCCGAAGGAGACTGGCAAGTCCATCAGTGAACTGAGGCAACTGTATGCCTCATCGATATGTGTGGGGTCCACCAGCCAGCTGGGGCCCAGGAGAGAACCGAAGAGAGAACAGGAAACCCCCCCCTCTTTCTCTGTCTCTCTGTCTCTCTCTCTCCCTGTCTGTCTCTCCCCCCCCATTCACCTCTCTTCTCTCCTTTCCTCTCTCCTCCTTCTGGAGCTAGAACACTCTTATTACTCCTCTTACCCAACCTGAAACATAAAATCTCCACTGTCTTTGCTCTTTTGACTCCAGAATCTGCACCAGTGTACCCAGATTCTCAAGCCTTTGCACTCAGACTAAGACATCACCAGTTTCCTTGTCAATGAAGCTTTCATACTTCTCCAGAACCATGCTGCTGGCCTCCCTGGTTCTCCACCTTGCAGATGGCCTTGGATGGATATTCTCTGTCTTCATAATCATTTGAGCTAGTTCCCCAAAGATATTCCATCCCACATATCTCCTATCCACCCATCGTTCTATCTCCTATTGCTTCTGTTTTACTGGAAACCTTAACTAATACAGCTATGTTTAGATAGATTTATAACTTAATTGAGAGAAAGTCAAACAAAGGCTATCACCGTCACTGTCATAAAGAGCACCTACAGAACCCTGAAGCTCCCCTAACTCTTCAGAGTGGTCTACATAGTCTAGCAGCAGAGTGGACACCCTTAAGTCAGAAAAATGAGGAAATTGCTCAATGAAGCTCATTATTGCCCATGCTGGTAATCTGGGATTACTGCGGTGTGGGCTGCACATGGCCAGACACAGCGGGGCATTAACTGCACGCCCTGCTGTCTCCTCCGTGCTGTGCTCCTGTTGTATTCGCCTGTGTCGATAGACTGTCCGTGTAAGTTACAGCAAGGACTGAAGCACTTATTTCTGTAACGTGTTAACCACCTGAAACATTTAATGGTCTCCTATTTGGTCAACATCCACATATGTTGCTCAACAACCAGACTGGCACTGCTTCTTACTCAAATTTGAGTATATGTCAGAAATGTGAATCTCCATCTCTCTCCGTATTACGGGTATAGGAACAAAACACCAACTTGGGAATGACAAAGCCTAAACTATCAGTATCTCCTCTTTCAAGCTCCCTTCTTGGAAACCACAGTCACCTGGCTACATCAATAAAGTTTAATTTAACTTTGAATGGAAACATTACCGTCCATCGTGCCAGTGACAGTGTAAATGTTCAGGGAAGGACAAGCTGATCTGCCCACAAGAGAAATGGATGACAGAAGGGACAAAGCAAAGCATCCTGGAAGTAGTTCATGCTTCTTAATGGGCCATTAGCAAACACAGGGAAGCAGAGCTCCAGATTTGGGTGGATGGTTCTGTTTTGATCGGTGGCTGGAAAACACTGCGATCAATACAGGCATTACAATGCACCAGAGCAAATTGATTGAACTTCTCTGCTGTGCCTCAGAAGTCTTTCTTTGCCCTGCTGTGGATAACCTCTGCAAGATTTGAAACTTCTTAGGTCTAGGATTCTTTGACAAAGATATGTTTCTGCTGGAGAAACGGTGGGATTGCAGGGACTGGGAATAACACAGAAGCTAACTTTGCTTTATAACTGCTCTGAAAATGAAGTAAAGGCACAGGGAGCCTTCTAGCAAATCATCAGCTGTAGGAGGAAAGCAAGAACAAATAGTAAGCAGTTTCCTCACGATGTTCAATTCACTACCAACACTTGAAAGAAAAACATCAACTATGAAGCCACCTCCCAAGAATGTTATAATTTTAATATATAAGACAGTAGGGGGGCTGGGGATATAGCTCAGTGGAATAAGCGCTTGCCTAGCAAGCACAGGGTCCTGAGTTTGATCCCCAGTACCACACACACACACACACACACACACACACACACACACACACAAACCAAAGACAGTAAGGTATCTCGTTCCATATAATTCTGACTGCAAGCAAAGCATTAATGTTTTGATAAGCCATTTTGTTTACCTTATAAATTGCTACTGGAGAGCAAGAATTTCTTTATAAAATATACCACACTGAATTTTTGAAACCTGATGATCTGAGTTGATCCAATACCTTTTTTTGTTGTTAGTTTTTTTTTTTTTTTTTGAGACAGCATCTAAATATGCAGTTCAGGCTGGCCTTGAGCTCACTTTGTAGGCCAGGTTGGTCTTGAACTTGCAACAATCCTCCTGCCTCAGCCTCCCCGGTGCTGCCATTACAGGCGTGCGCCACCACACTCAGCTGATCCAATATCCTTAGTCCACCTCTATCCAACAGGGCTACCAGTAGGAAGTAGACTTTTTATGGATGGTACCTTTCATTGCTGAAATAAAGGCTTCGGAGCCCTCTCCCTAACAGAGAAGAGAGAATCAATCTCTCTCTTGTCCCACCCTACCCCCGACAGAGTCTCACTTTGTAGTTCAGGCTGCCCTGAAACTCAGAGACATCCTCCTGTCTCAGTGTAGGGATTACAAGCATGTGCCACCACACCAAGTTGTTAGCAACTTCTCTCTTCGCTCCCCTCCCCTCCCTCCTCTCCCCTCCCCGCCCTCCCCTCCCTCCCCTCTTCTCCTCTCCCTCCCCTCTTCTCCTCTCCCTTTCCACCTCTACTTTCTTTCTTT